>BQNB010030747.1:3007-54587 GCA_026074375.1 Tanacetum coccineum | reverse complement strand
AGTATATAGCAAAAACTTTAGCCTTAGTTCAAATTTATACTTGAATTTTTCAAAAAGACGTTTTCCCTTTATATATATATATATAAATAAAAAAATAAGAAAATAAAAAAAATTATGAAAAATGCAAAAATACAATAAATATAAACTGTGGGCTGATAAAAGTTTGCTGTATCTTGCCGGCTCACAACCGATGTTGCAGCCTTCTAAAAGGTCGAAGGTTACAATTGCATAAGTGTTTAATATTTAAGTGTGACTTAATAAATAAAAGATCTATTTTTGTTAAATTCAAATATGCTTTTGAACTTTGGCTATTCTATTTTATAAGCTATGTATATATGGAAAACCTAAGAGTTTTTGAAGCCTAAGTTCCGTGAGTCCCGATACTAGTCTCTGTGAGGTGTCAAAAGTCTGGTTACTTACTGCAAAGGTTGGAGATGTGCCAGAGACGAAAGTCGCTACAATGGATGATCTCGCCTCAACTCATTATTCCGTTGGAACGTGAAACCTAGATGTTGCAAAAACGTTGATCAATGGTTAAAAATTCAAAATAGACACATACACCTAAGACATAAATTGTCGGAGTGTAAAGTTTCCAAGTTGCAAATATGAGTGTGTTAGCATCTTACCTCATTATTAACGGTGATTGTTTCGTTTGAAAGCTTGTGTTTGGAATAATGAAAGTCGGGGGAAACCGATGAGATTTATGCTCTTTCTGGGGTATTCTCGGTATCGAAATGCATCTTGTTCTATGATCCCTTAAAGTTATAAAATAACGAAAGTCAAACGTTCTAGTTAGTTGATAAATGTCTGGTATGTGTTTAATTACACATACCTTTTACCTTTTAAAACAAGTTAAAATAACCAAAAACGGACTTAAAATGCCAAAATAGCTTGTTTTTGCAAATTGTTGTTGTGCAGGAACGGATATCTAAGAAAATGACAAAAAACGAAGCCAAAACGACAAAACCGGACACGGAATGGAAAAGTGTGGTAAAGACAAAGTCAAGACAAAGCCCAAGTCTGAAAAAGTCAACCAAAGACAACCCCAACAAATCCAAAAAGTCAAACCCGAAGCCATAAATAAAGAAAAATAAGTTTAGGGGCCAAAATTGTCAAATCCCTAACTTATTTAATGAAGAAAATAAAGGAAATACTTGTGAGGGACTAAAACTGCCAACTCACCAAAGAGATACCACATGGGCCATTTCTGCCAACCCTCAAAAGTCATACACCACAAGGACTTTATTTGATATAAACATATACAAAGTGAGGGGCTTTTCCTGTTAAATCCTCAATCTTCATAAAACACAAGGACAAAAATTGCAAGAGACACATACTCCTTGAGGGTCATTTTTGACAAAACCACAAACCCACACCCTGGTTTTGAAATACTGTACATCTCTCCCAAGTTTTCCCGCCAAACTCATAACCCCACATCCTGTCACAATCAAGCCTCGTTGACCTCCCCACATCACTCCAAACCCGTCACTAACCTAAACCCCACCCCCCACATGGATGTGCCAAGCTGGCAATCCTAAATCCCCCTCATTCGATCAATGGTTGAAATGTCTTTGATTGGGCAACACTCAAAACCAAGGGCCAGGATTGCTTTGTGTTTCTACACACACAACAAGCACACAAGACTCATTTGTCTCTACAAAGAAGCACAAAGAGAAGAGGCCAAAAAAAAAAAAACCCTAGCTCGTTTTCTATAAAAGCTTTTGTAAAGCCATTGAGCACCAGTTAGTTTTTAGTGAGTAGTTTTCTTTTAGTCTAGTTCAGTTTTAAGTTTTCAAGTAGTGTAACTTTTATGTACTTGTATTTTGAAGATTAATGAAAATTCAGTTTTACGTTTTTGTTCCAAGTTCTTAAGTTATCTTAAGTCTTTCAAAGCTCATAACAAGCCACTTTATAATTTGTTCTAAACTTAGAGACAAGAATTTATAAAAAAATAAAAAGAAAAAAAAATTTACTGTTTGATAAGCTAATGGATGAATGAGCAAACATGGAAGGCTCATTGGGTTTCTTAGATAGCTTATTTATAAGCTTGGGTAGGTCTTAGAGCTTATCTAGGTTTCATACACTCCTGTTTTGAGCAAGGAGTTCAGGTATGCCCTCTTTTTAATTTTCCAGCTTATGATTACTGTAGCAACAGCTTATTAGAGCTTATTTTTAGATTAAATCGTGCTTCTTACTCCTTTATGTCTTATTTATTGTTTTGTTAATGATTTAATGCTTGTTTTAAGTCTTAAGCTAAAACTGCCTAGATAGCTTATTTCTGCCTTTTTGCTTATTAGCTTATTAAAGTGCTTATTTGCCTTGACCTTTTACTTTTTATTGCTTATAAGTTAATGTTTGATAAGTTTCTTCAAAAATTTGAGCTTAATTCAGTCATCAAAAGTTTTAAAACCTGTCTTAAAAATATAAAGGGGTGTTTGGAACAGCATGAAAATGGGTCAAAAATTGTGTCTGAATGGGTTATGGTCATTAGGCAACTTTGGCTAGCATTATTAAGCTCTTGTGAGTCTGTTTTCCAAAATTTTCAAATCCTAAAAGTGTTTTTCAACTTTTCTAAGTAGTTCCTTAAGTCTGTTGGTTTTAAAAGAGACTCAAAGAGCTTATTTGGATAAGCTCTTGTAAACCTGAGTTGTAGTGTTAATTTGGTGTCATTTGTGTGTGCAAGAACCAACTAGTAGAAGCCTAGGAGTCTTTAGTTTTTGTTAACAATTCTGTCAACTATTTTCAAGAATTTTTCATAAGTAAAAATAGTCAAGTTTTCATTCCCAATTCTCAGATAGCAAAAATGTTTTTCAGTCCTTGAATCTTTGTGCACAAGTTCATTTTAAGCTACTTTCAATCTGTTTCTCATTACTTTTTTGTTTTGAGCTTATTAAAGTGCTTATTTCTAAGCTCACTTTTTCACAACATTTCTTTGTGAAACTGCCCTGGTGCTAAGGGCTTGCCTTTAAGCCCACTGTTCTAGCTCATTAGTGAACCTTAGTTCAAGCTTTTGGCTTTTCTGAGAAGCCAATAAGCTCTTTTATAAGTCCCCTTATTTGTAGACCTTAGCTTGGCCTCTAGGTGGCTTAAAATGAAGCTCAAAAGGCCCTTGACTGTTTTTATAGCAATAGTATCAGTAATTAGCTTATTTTCCCTTTTTTTTAAAAAAAATAAGCTCCTTAGTGCTTTATTATATAGCTTTTATTCTCTTTTACTATTTAGTTTGGTTTTTTATGTCTGTCTTAGCTTATTTTTAAATTTCTTAGCTTATTGTGTGCTTAAAATCAAAAATCAAATGTCCTTAAGCCCTTTAAGTGTTAAGTATACTGTTTGATTTGTTAAGCTCTTTTCTGGCTTATTTAGTTGCTTGTAGTTGCCAAATTTTGTTGCTTATTGCTTATCTTGTTCCCTTTGTTGATTGTGATAGCTTATATGTCATTCATTTGTGCTTACTTGTGCTAAAAACCAAAAATCAAAGAGCATTTTAAGCTTTATAGCAAATTAAGCAAACTGCCATCTTTAGAGCCCTTTTTCAGCTTATTTTTAGCTTTTCCCAATTAGTTGTAGTTATAAAAAATGAATAAGCTCAATGTGCTTATTTAGTTTGTATAAAAAGTTTTTCTAAAAAAAGGGATAAGAGGAAACCCGGGAGAGCAAGACTCGAACCCGGGTCTCAACCCTCATCAACCCTCTTTTCTACAAACACCCCTCCCGCTGTGCCCTTGGGACTTCTTTGTTAGAAGCCCAAGTGGTTATTTATTTAACCACATTTTTGGCCAATAAGCCTTTCAGACCTTGTGGGCTTATTCCTGGCTTATTTATAAGCTGTGGGATTCAAGTTAGTATTTTTCCTAGGATAGTCATCAATAGCTTTAATCTATTTTTTCTGTATTTTTTTTGTAATTTTTACACTGTTCCTATTTACTAATTTTTATAATTTATTTCTTTAAACTTTTTTTTAATCATAAAAAAATAAATAAAAAGTCAAAAAAAATAGTTTTCTTTTTTACAAAATTTTCTTTTATCATCTTTTACTTAGAAATATAGAAAATTCAATTCGTAGGGTCGTTTTTTTTGCAAAATCTCAACTTTTTAAAGAACGGGATTTAGCCCCGTGTTTGTTTTTTTCATTTAAAGCTCGTGTTAAACCTCCGTTTTCGTTCTAGTCCTTTTCATATTCTCTCATATTAGTCCCCTATATAATTAGAAGTAAAAAATTTTCTTTGTAGGGTTAATTTTTTAAGATGTGGTTTTCTGACCCCTTGTTTCGGAGAATTCTTAGCTCTCAGATTTTCAGTATAATTTCATAATTTTTAGGTTTTTCTCAATCGTTTTTGCTTATTATTGATTAATTTAGCTTTCTAAACTCCCAAATCATTAATCTCATTCAAACTCCAATTTTCCGACTGTATCGATTCTCAAGCACAGCCTCACTAGGGATAAAACGACCCGAGGTATATTCTATACTATATTCTTTTCCCTCGGTTTCATTGATTATTTTTAGATTATACTTATTATATATATTTTATTATATATTATATATATAAGAGGTGTTAGTTTAAGTCCTAATCAATGTCCTAAGAAAATCGTCTCAGATGTGTTGAAGAATTTGAAGAATCCTAGACAAGCTGTTAGAGGAGTTCAAGTTGGTTCAAATTTAGGGTTTAAGACGACTAAACAAGTTTATCAAACTATCTCTAAAAAGAATGGTGCTAGCGCAAGTGGTAAAAAGAAGCAAGCTAGATTGACTAGAAAAGAGGTAAGTAATTCGAACCCATTTGATGCGCTTAATATGGCTGAAAACGATGATGATCTGGGTACGAATGGGGGGAATTCAAAGTTGGTTGAGAAGGAGGCCAATTCAAACGTTGTTTTTCTGCTCATGGAAATTCATCTAAGGCATTTGGTAGTACCAACAAACTACCCCCTCTAGCAGAGATGATTAATGATATAGAAAGACGAATGTTGGATGGGAAACTTGTGCTTGTGAATGATGATGGGAAGCTGCTAAAAATGTTGATGATCTGGTTAATGTGGACAGTGATAGTGAAGTGGACGAGGTGTTCAATGAAAATGCAGATTTTATGGCATCAATGAGTTCCAAGGTTGACAATAACTCTAAAAGTGGCAGTGGTGTCGGAGAGGCTTATATTGAAGACCAGTACAATGATGATGACTTTGATGACTGTGGTTTGACTGATGCTCAATCAAAGTTCGCTAATGCGTTTGATATCAGTGTTTGTGGTCAGCGTTGAAGCGGTCGTCGTAGGACTTCAACAAGAATGTTTTAAACAACCTCCCATAGCAGAGTACCTAACCGTTGCAGTAGTAGTACTAAGGCAGCAAATCGGGGGTTGTTATCGTTCCATAGGGGAATAGGTTTAGGAACTTTTGATCAACGGCTCTAAACAGAATTCTAGAGGTTGAACGAAGATTATTTTTGTGTTTTTATATTTTATGAAAGTAGGTAAATCTATGGTTTGAGAGGTTGGTTTGTTTAACTAGAAACTAAACTGATTAATATCTATACTACTGGTGATAACTTTATGATAATTAAATGTATTTATCTAATCATGCACTACTCCTCAGATTGCTTCTCCTAGATTCATTGCTTTGTCACACTTGTGATGATCTGTGTAAGTCTTTCATAGATCATGAATGGATTACACGAACCCGTTGTCTATTTAATATTCCGTTAAGGCAACGCACAAGTAAGGTAGTATGAAGACTATTACAAGGCCCCTAAGAGTATATTAAATGCATGTGAAATAACTTAAGAGGGATCAACCATATAAGAGGGTAAGGTAGTATGAAGACTGTTACCCGATGGTATCCTTTCTACACTACTCGCGTTTCCCTAGACATATCAACAACAATACAGACAAAGGCTGGTTTTCTAAAGCCTAATGCGCACATTCATCAACAAGAATCAACATCAAAAGGATCTACAACCTAAGTTTCATGCAATCATAGATAATTACAAAGGATAGTTTAGCCTCACATGTTATGAATAAAGCAAGAAGATAATTTAATCAAACAACACATAGACATATTGAATGGTTAAAGATAAATACTGTGGAAACCGTAGAGGGGGGGAGTTGAATACATTTCTTTAAAAAAAATTAAGATCAAGATTATATACTCTCTAAACCGCGGTGCCCATAAAATATATGGGGTCGCCTAAATACATCAGGGGACCGCCCTACTTTAAAGGGACCACTTCAGAAGAGGTTTTTTTGACTAGATTCGTTTGTATCAACATCACATTCAAGTTTGCCGCAATATAGAAATTGTGTGTCGATAATGGATTACAATTACTAGCCGCATCTTATCCAAAAATCCCACTCACAATGTTTACTACAAAGAGCTACACAACCATGACTAACACAACATACACAACAATTCACACAATCATAAGCATAATGCAAGTGTAAAAGTAAAGCGATAAATGTAAAGACATAAGTAAAGAGAAAGGTAAAAGAAAATGCAAACCGACATGATGATTTATAGTGGTTCGGTCATGAAGCTCCTCTTCGCCCTACTCCACTCCTCGAGTATCCAACTCGAGAGTTACTTCACTAATCAACAAGCTCCCTTTCGGCGGAGAAAACCTTATACTATGCTAAAAAAAAAATATTTTTTAAAAATTTTTTTATTTTCCGACACTAAGCTAGATGTCGAGTCCTTCTTCGGGTACAACCAAACCCGTTATGTTTTATGGCCCAACATAACAAACCTTGTGTTTTATGGCCTAAACACATAAACCGCGTTGCTTACATTATTTTTCGACACTAAGCTAGATGTCGAGTCCTAATCTTAGCTAGAACCAATCTACCACATCACCAATGTATTTTAAGGCCTAAAATACTAACCAACCCTACAATCAACCCATCTAAAATATATACATACATTCTCTACACACTACTAAATATTGGAAGACATAGACTCGATCTATATGTAACAAATGTTACAAATGGACTAACTAGACTACATAACTTCAGATCTTGAAGATGACCGAAGTTCTTCTCTTGCACTTGAGGAAAAAAGGAAAGGAGAGAAGATTTGTTCACATTTAAACAAGATTAACCAAGTTGAATGATCAAAGATTTAGAGAGATTTAGTGAGATCTAGAAGAGAGAAAGAACTGAAAAAAAATCGTGCAAAAGGGTTGTGAAAATAGTTGGAGGTGACCCACTATTTATAGGAGCCTGAAAAAACATTATTCAGTCAGGTAACGGCGGTCCAGATATATATGGGGGCGCCGACCGAAAATAAGGAAGGCCCCGACTAACGCTCCTGTTTTTGTCTTTTTGTGGTGACAAACTTGTCTGGTGAAAGTGACACTTATTTTTAGGGGGGAAATGATCAGATTTTGAATTCAAATAATTACCAAATAAAAGCATGTTCTTTATAATTCAAAAAATAATTGTCAAAATAATTTTTAGAAATATTTATGTTGTATTTATAAAATATAATTTTAAGACAAAAAAAATATTTTTTTGATCATCCAACAAGTTTTTAATACTGTTTACCTTAATTGATTTTTCGGGTGTAAACCAATTCCGTCTTGATGCATACTTAAGTACATTAGAATGTTAACTACTGTATGCATTGATGATTTTATGAATTACATGTAACTTGCCGCACTTTAACGTTACGTATTACAATTGCATGTTTGTCAGCATCAAAACATAATGAGATCGTATAATAAAAATATCCGTAATATTTACACTAACAATCTCCCCCTTTTTGATGATGACAAAATATGTAAACTATAGCACATAGTAGAGTTTAAAAGTTACTAGTTTACACTCCCTTCTCCCCCTTTTGTCGAAGCAAAAAGGTATAATGTGGATTATTGTTGAAGCATATAGGTTGG
This sequence comes from Tanacetum coccineum, assembly GCA_026074375.1. Lineage (NCBI taxonomy): Eukaryota > Viridiplantae > Streptophyta > Magnoliopsida > Asterales > Asteraceae > Tanacetum > Tanacetum coccineum. Next base: position 46,708 of record BQNB010030747.1, on the reverse strand, counting down.
AGGTTTGAGAAGAAGACATGAGAAGAGGGTACGTGCTCCGAGTATATAGGTTTGAATTATGAGGAGAAGATATGAGAAATAAAGGTAAAGGTGATTGTGTGTTCCTTGGATAGTTTAGAAAAGGTCATGAGAGATGAGAGGTAGGCAAAAGAAGAAGGTAGGTACTTTGAGTGTATAGGTTGAAGGAATGAGGAAAAGGTAGGTGATCCAAGTATATTGGTTGGAGGAATGAGAAGACAACATGAGAAATACGGTTGAGGTGATTTTGTGTTTCTTGGATAATTTAGAGGATGTCGTGATAGATGAGAAGAAGGCATGAAAAGAAAGTAGGTACTTCAAATATATAAGTTGAAGGTATGAGAGGATGACCTTAAGGTTTAGGATGATTTTAAAGTGGAGGAGGTGAAGTATTTAGAGTATGAATAAACCCTTCATCGTATTTGACAATCCCTAATCCTATCTTCCTATAAAGGTGAGCTTGCATCATCCTAGTGAAGTCTTCTATCATCATGGTTAAACTAAATCCATGCTATTAAACCACATAGCTGCTAGCTCCCCCCTGCTTATTGCATCCCCATGATAATTACATTCCTTGTATATTGACTCTAATGGATCCATGGATCAAATAAATTACCATTGATGCTCAAGAAGTTTGATGCAATTTAAATGAGCAAACCGCTTGCAAGTGCTCCCCCTCGGTGTATGCTCCCTCTTGTTTGGGGCACCAAGGAATCAAGATATTGTTGTGCTACAAAACAAAGTTAGTAGACAAGTGCACATATACATATAGCAAAACATTAGTGGAGAACTAGACATGCACTTATAGGTTTTATTATTCTAAAGTATGACACTTTTGAAAGTAAGTTAGAACTTAGATGATATGTGAGAAATCACATATCCTTTCTATATCAAATATGACCCTTAAATGATCAAAATGTGCAAAAATATGCTAATATTTATGTATTTTGTTGCTTGTGAATATGTAGGTACGGATATTGCAAAAATCACAGGGAAATGGTCAAAACCGGACAAACACGGACACGAGAAAGGAAAGAGTGCAAAAGAGCCGGAAGTTTCTAGCAAAAGGTCAATAAAGTCAACTCTTGGTTAACATTGGTCAATCACAAGAAGACAAAACCCTCAAAAATACCAAATCAGTCCTCAAAGTTAAATCATATTACACAAAAGCCCTAAAAACCCTAACACCGTTATCTCTTTTATACTTAAGAGAAAACGGTCGTTATCTTCTTATAAAACCAAAACCTGTTAACCCATCACCATTGGCCCAAGTCCCATAAGCCCAAGTCAAAGTTATATAAGCCGGGTCAAAGAAAGTTAAAAGAAAATAAGGCGCGTAACTCTGTTAAGAGTTACTATTCATCATTATCTTCATTTCACCCCGGCATAAAATCATGGGGTAAATCCAAATTGAGGATGTGGCTCAATAATTCAAGTGACAAGGTATGATGTGGCAGAGTTATACGTCATTGAGAGCTCTTATTGGTCCAAGCACACAAGGAAGGACACACGGGCAATTAAAGAAACACACCAATGATTGAGATTTTGCACTAAATCTAGTGCAAAAGAAGCACAAAGGGGTCTGACACACGGAATGCCACGTTGGCAATCCGTGTGACAAATATCAATCCAACGGTCATAAGATGGATCCAATGATTGGCAAAGATTAAAGGGTGTGGATCAAAAGGAGCGTGTAACAAACTTGGAGACCTAGAAGCTTCCTTATCCTGCTATAAATACAAGGGCATCCTCATTCACAGTGATCATCTAGCTAAATTAGGAGTAGTGTAAATTAGCTTATAGCTTATTGTATTTTCTAGCTTATAATCGTTCAGTCTTTGTAACTTTCATTTAAAAAAGCTTTGTAATATGATTTTATTAATAAAAGTTTGCATTTCACTTATAAGTCTTATGTTTTAATCTATTTCACTAAATTTGTAAAATGGTTGAATAAGCTTTCTACTGTTTAATAAGCTCTCATTAAGCTGTCATCTCTACTCTTAAGATGGCTATCAACTCAACTAAGCTCTCAAAAGCTTAGTTGAGCTTATCATACTTAAATCTCACAATCAATATTACCAAAGCTTATTAATGGAAGGGAAGTCAATTAAGGAAGGACTTCCAGGACCCTACCAGCTTATCACTTGATAAGCTGGAGCTTGTTGATAGCTCTTAGAGCATTTGATAGCCTTGTTTGTGCAAAGGTTTATGTAAGTTCTCAATTTACCATTTCTGTCTTTAATACTTAGCTTAAACCTGCATTTTAGTTTAATTGTGCTTATAGCTTGCTTATTTCTGTTTTATTTTGCTTATGAATGCTTATTGTAGTGATTATATGCTTATTGTGTTAAAACTTAAGTATTAATTCTTAGTTTAAATGTTTCTGTCTTAAAATCAGCAAAAAACCAAAAAAATATGGCATTAGCTTATAGCTTTTCATTCTGGCTTATTTGATTGTTGCTAAATGCTTATTAGGTCTTATAATAACTATTTGATATCTGGTATTGCTTCTTTGTACTCTAAATCTTAAAATCATAAGCTTAAATTGAATTTGAGCTACCTTAAGGAGTGTTTGGGAAAAGGCAGCACTAACTAGAATTAGTGCTGTCAAGGCCAATTAAACCTTAAGGTTGGATTTCAAATTCATTTGCAGGTTTATGAAAGTAGAATTTGAAGTTTCTATAGAGTGCTATTAGCTTAAGTTGTGATGTAGCTTTAGTAGATAAAATCTGTTAGGTTTAAGCTGAGTTTCATTATCATTTTTAGTACAAATCTGTTCTAGTAGTTTTAATTGCTCTTATTGCTCTTAGTTTGTTGTTTTATAGTTGTAGCAACTAGTTTTCATGCCTGAATTTAGTTTGTAGTCATTTTGTGTGCTAACTGCATCAGCAGTAAGAATAGACAAATAAGCAATTTCAATCTAAATTTTCAATAGGTAAAAGTAGTTATTAGTTTTTGAAAATTAGTTTACAAATAGTTTATAGGAAATTGTTAATCTGCTTGAGCTTATTTTCTAAAAATAAGTTCAATAGGTCATCTGATTTAAGCTGTCAAAGTTGCATTATGTCTTTTTAAACCAAAAGCAAAACTCAGCAGGTTCTGAGTATTTAAGCACTTTTCAAATTGATTTTTCATTGAGCATATGATTTTCAAATTATGTTTTTAAAGCTGTTTCATGTAGCTTTTTGGCTAAGGTTTAAGTAGGTGTAGGGCTTTTAGGTACTAGGATCCATTTGTGTGTTTAAAATTAAGCTCAAAAGTGCCTTTTTGCCTGTTTGTTTTTTTAGTTTTAGCTTTAGAGCTTATTAGGTTTTCTAGCTTATTGCTTGCTTCTTTCTGGTTAAGTTCAGCTTATTAGAATAGTGTTAGTCTTTTAATAGCTTATTCAGTCCTTATTCTAGCTTATTCTACTTTATAGCTTATTAAGTTTAGTCAAAAGCTTAAAAATATAGTTGAGTCTAATCTGTCAAGTTTTAAGCTGTTTTTCAGCTTATTTAGTGCTTTTCAAAAATAGTTGTTTTTATTAAAGAAGCTTATTTTCAGCTTATCTACAACTTTGTTTTTCAAAATTTTCAAAAATAAAAAAAATATAAAAAGGAAGCCATGGGTTCGAACCCATGACCTCCTTTATAGCACCTACACGTCCCACATTCCCACACACTTAACCATTTGTGCTACAATAGCTCATCCAACATTACTTGCAAACATTTTCCTTATATCACCTTTTTCATTTTCTTTTTTATAAATAAGTCGTAGCCTTGTATAAGCTTTTTACAGCTTATTGTTTCTATTTTTATTAAATCATTCTTGTCATTTTACACTTTCTATAATTTTTCTAGATTTTTAGGATAAAGTTTGTTATTTTTAATCATTTTTCTTTATTAAAATCTCTAAAAATTCAATAAAAATACAAAAAATAATCAAAAAAAAAAATTTTCTTTTTTCTAAAATTTTCTTTTATCATTTTCTAGGCTTAGGTTTAAAAATTATTTTCGTAGGGATAAAATTTTGTAATTTCACTTTTTAAAGAACGAGATTCCGTCCCCGTTCTCGTTTTATTCGTTTTTTAAGTTTTAATCATTCTCGTTTCTTTAGTATTTCCTTTTTAATAGTCAATTAGGATTAAAAATAGTTTAGAAAATAGTTTTAGGTTTAATTTAGGATTTAATTGTCGCATTTGTTTAATTCTCGTTTACGTTTTGCGTGGTTATTTTTAAATTGTGCCTTTATTTGCTCACTATTAGGATTTTAGAAATCAAAAATTCTTCGAAACCATTCAAATCATTGTCCAAGTGAAAGCGAGGATTCAATTTCACAATTCGTTGGGTACTTATCGAGCCCTAGGTTGTAAAGTCATTACTGGTAAAAACGTGTTGTATCTATTATATTTGTGATGAATTTTCCTAAGGGCAAACTTGAGGAATTTTCTCATAATTTTATATTTCATTATTACGTATATATGAAATTGTTTACACTAATTTTGGCGCCAGCTGCCAGGGGATTTGTGATAAGGATTCTTTCGTTTGAGTTTGTCGATCTTGACTTGGATGAACCTTCGTTTTTCAAATGTTACGATTTTAAGTAAATCAAAAAAAAAATCTTATTTAAAAAATATAAAAAATAAAAATATTTTTTTGTTTTCTTTGAGTAGTATAAGAATGAAGATTAAAAAAAACGAAAAAAATACAAAAAATATTTGTTCTTCCGGCTTTTTCGATTTTTCTCGGATTAATTGTGAATATATTTTGTTTTAACAAAAGTTGTAAAAGAACACCAACAAATAATACCTTCAATTGAGGTATTATCCATCAATAAGTTCCCGAACCAAAGATTAATTTTATTTACCGTTTGTGTCACTTACGAAAAAGGCGCACATCTTTTGTAAAATTTATTTTACTTAAGAGAGTTACCCTAAGTTTGTTGATTATTCGGTAAACAAAAATATTTCCTTTTTCTATTTCTTTAATCATTTACATTTGCTTGTTTAGTGCCTTGAGCCGTAGAAATTCCAATTTTCCATATAATTCGAACATAACCATTCCGAGACGTCAAAATTAAAGACAGGTGCTCCAAACATTGTACGCCCCGAGCTTCGTATTTCGTATGCAACATGGCGGAACGTTCAATGAAGAATTGACCCGAGCACCCAAGGAAGGGTATGGAGAAACATCGTTTTAACGGAAATTATGCGGTCATTTTGAGCCTTTTAAAACAAATTTGTTCCAATTGTTCAAGCAAAACGTTTCACGGTTTAGAAAACGAAATCCTCATGCTCATATCAATGTTTCACAAAAGGAAACCTTCGACTCTACGATTTAGGAAATGTGCACACGATCGATGTGATTAGTAATGATGTTTTCCTTATTCACCCGAGGGGCTGCTAAAACTTCGACTAAGAAAGAACTCTCTAATAAATCTTGACTTGGGAGGATCTCGTTACCAAATTCAGAATCAATTTTCCCTCCTTCGTAGACCACTCACTTAAAAAAGTAAATCTCTGTTTACCCAAAAAATTCGAGGAGTCTTTTAGTAAAGCGTATTGGGGGGATGATGTAAGGAAAATGCTCTAGAGCTTGTTAGCACCCACCCGGATTTACAGAGTTAACTCAAGTTGATACCTTTTATAACGGTTTAAACGACAACGATCAAGACTCCTTAAATGCCGCGGCAGGTGGAAATATTTTGAGTAAGACGACTACAGAGGCCTTGAATATAATTAAGAGTAAATCAACAGTACGTTATTCACGAAACAAACCAAATGCTTCTAGGATGAATACGACTTCTAGGGAAAGTGATAGTAAGACAGATGAAAGAATTGATAAGCTTGCAGATCAACTTTCGACCTTAGTTGAGATTGTTTCTAAGAAAGTTGTTCACTCCCGCTTCCCGAGTTTTTAAAGCGGTTGAGGAAACTGCGTGTGGGTGGTGCCTCTTTCTTGGTACAATTGTATGTTACCGAATATCGTAACAATCAAGCTAGTGTTTGTGAGACCACGCGGTACTTACAATCAAGTTAACCCTCCGAACCGTGTTAGTAACCAAATGGCACCACCAGGTTTTGCTCTGGTGCAAAACAATGGTCAAAATAGGTTTTAATCAAAAATAAAGGTTCAAGGGTTAAAATATATCTAATCGGACAGGAAAAAATTTTCATGGAAATCAAGGTTTTCCAAGCTCTAAAATAATCATGCACAACAAATTTTTCAAAATCAATGGATTTACAAAACCAACCTTTTCAAGTTGCTAATAATCAAGTTCAACAAGACGACGATTTTTTCAAATTGATTTTTTTGGTTACAAGAGGAATAACGATCAAATGCTTGGAGCAAACATGCAAAATAAAATCAAACTCGTGAAAGGAGACATTTAAGATAAAATTAAAACACGATAAAATCTCAACAAGCCGTCATGATGAATCAACAAACTACTTTTCAAAATAATTTGCAAAACATGATTTGTGGATTATTTCAAAACCAAGCCTCAACTTCAGGTACTCTTTCGAGTAATACCATTCCAAATCCGAAGGGTGAGATGAAAGCAATCACTACTCGAAGTGGTGTTGCTTACGAGGGACCCTCGATTCCTACTAATCCTTCTCCTAAAAAGGTAGTGGAACGAGAAACCGAGGAGACAACGGATAAGGAGCAATCTAATTTCCAAGGAAGTACCGCTCAAATCCCACCTCCGGTTACTCCCATTCCAATTCTGGAACCCGATGTTCTAAAGACTTTGCCTAAAAACCAACATCCCATTTCCAAGTTCGGAACCGATGTTCCAAAGAGATTTACCTAGCCACATATTTCTTTTTGTTTATCATTCATCGATTAAATCAAGAAAAGTCTCGTGAACAAGTTCAATCAAAAAGAGGAGATTTTTTAAATGTTTCAAGATGTTTGCGTTTTTTGACTTAGTATTCTCGGTTGCTTTACTTGTGGATTCCAAGATTTGCTCCTACTGATTAAGAGTGTTGCTCTTGAATAAGGCTCAAATGTTTCTTGAGTTTTAGCTAAGATACCGTTTGAACTAGAATTGCCTTTGGGATGCTCCTCAAAAAGCTTCCCGAAATCCCGAGGCAGTTGCTTATTACATGTAATTTCCTAGGATAATGGATGTATTGTCACGCCTTGGCCGCCGATTCTTGGCTGCGAGCATAAAATCTTTATGCTCTTTCTATATGAAAAAGCTTTACGTTTTACTTGAACTTTTACAACTCCGGATGACGTTAGAGTTAGCAGGACCGCGAGCGATTACTTATCCTATAGGATCGGCGAAGATGCGTTTTTGTCAACTTAGGAAAGTTTCATTTTGCCTATCTGTTTTGTTGTTGTCGATTTCGAAGTCGATCCTCGAGTACCGTTCTCTACTTGGGAGATCTTTTTTGAGGATCCGATCGTGCTTTAAATTGAATGTTTTATGGAGAAGAAAATAACCCTTCTGGGTTGATACGAAGCCGAATGACTTTTAATTTGAGATCAAACCTACGAGATATTCCACTCAACCACCTTGATAAGTCGGTAAACCGAATTGACATCATTGATGCAGTTTGTGAGGAGTATGCTCCGGAATTGCTAGGATTTTCTAATTCTTCGGGTGGCAATCCCACCCCGACGTCTGAGCCATTTACTTCCGAATTCATTTTGGAAGAAATCAAAGCTTATCTCAAGGATGATTCGATTTCACCGGAAATTGATCATGCCGATTGCGATCCGGAGAAAGATATTTGCTTAATTGAAAAATTGTCAAATAATGACCCATTTCAACTTCCACCGATGGACCTTAAACAAAGTAAAGTTACCAAGGCGAAATCTTCAATTGAAGAGCCTCCGGAATTAGAGTTAAAAGATTTACCGTCTCACTTGGAATACGCGTACTTGGAAGAAAATGATAAGTTACCAGTGATTATTGCAAAAGGTTTAAATAATGATGAAAAAGATGCTCTCTTAAAAGTGCTTAAATCTCATAAACGGGCCATTGCTTGGAAAATCATCGACATCAAGGGTATAGACCCTCGTTTTTGTACACACAAAATATTGATGGAGGATGATTACAAACCTACAGTTCTAAAGGTCAAAGACGGGTTTACCCAAAAATTCACGAGGTAATAAAAAAGGAGGTCCTAAAAATTCTTGATGCCGCTTATGATTTACCCGATCTCGATCAGCCCATGGGTTAGTCCAGTGCATTGTGTTCCCAAGAAAGGTGGAATAAACCGTTTGTTGCTTAATGAGAAAATGAATTAATTCTGACAGTTTAGCTTACTGGGTGGAGGTGTGTATCGACTATAGGAAGTTGAATGAAGGCAACTCAAAAAGATCATTTTCCAATTGCCGTTTATGGATCAAGATGTAGAAAGATTAGCCTGTTTGAATGAGTTTTTTGTTTTCTAGATGGATTTTTCGGGTATTTCCAAATACCAATAGATCCCCAGACCAGGAGAAAGGAAAACTACTTTCACCATGCCGTTATAGAACTTCGCGGTAACTGCCGCATGCATTTGCTTGTGTGAATGCTCCCTGGTACTTCGAACGGTGTATGTTGGCCACAATATTCCATGATAATTTGATTGGAAAAACTATGGAAGTGTTTTTATGGATGATCTTGATTTAGGGATAAGTTTGATTGTGCCTCTCTATTAGAAAAAATTGCCTATAAACGGTGTGAAGGACACGAATTTAGTTCTTATTGGGAGAAGTGCCACTTTAGGTGTAGAGACAAGGAATTGTGTTAGGGCATACAAATTCCAAAGTCAAGGAATTGAGGTTGATATCGTGCTAAAGTCGATGTTTATCGCTAAGCTCCCGTTCACCCGAACTCTAGCGTAAAAGGAGTTTGGAGTTTTCTAGGTCATGCAGGTTTTTTTAGTCGTTTTATCCAAGGACTTTTCCAACAATTAGCTTGGACTACTTGGACTCAACCTTCTTGGAGGTGAGGAGGAGCTGAAGGAGAGGGTGAGTGTGGAGAGCAAAAGAAGGAAGGAATGTATGAGAAGTATGGTATGGGGGAGTGGAAGAGTGAAGAAGGGAAGGAAACCATCGTTTTGGGGGTTTTGTTTTCATAAGGATTGTATATGATGCTTTTCAGGACTCTTAAAAAGAAGCTTACCGAAGCTCCGATCTTAGTTATCCAGATTGGAACCTACCTTTAGAACTCATGTGTGATGCAAGTGATTTCGCGATTGGTGCGGTTTTAGGACAATGAATTTCAAAGCACTTTAGCCTATACATTATGCAGCAAGACATTGATAGAATGCTCAAATTCCATTACATACCATGGAAAAGGAAAATGATTGTGTTGTGTATGCTTTGAAAAGTTTCGACCTATCTTGTCTTATTTAAACAGCATAGTGTATATGGATCATCGGCTTTAAAAGTACTTATGAAAAAACAAGACGCTAAGCCAGGTTGCTCTGTGGGTTCTTCTCCTACAAGAATTTGATCTCACCCATCCGTGATAAAAAAAAGGGGAGTGAGAAGGCGTGCGGCGGATCATTTATCTAGACTTGAGATCTCATAAAGGATGTGTTAGAAAATAAGGACATAAATGAACATTTTCCTTTAGAGACTCGTGGAGTTATATCTAGTGGAAGTACCCCATGGTTTTCGAACTATACAAATTACCATGTGGGGAATTTTATAATCAAAGGAATGACAACTCAACAAAAGAAGAAGTTTTTCAAGGAAGTTAAACATTATTGTGGGACGGATCTCCTTTCTTTTTCGTTATTTGTGAGGATTCAAATCTTCAACGGTGTAGTGCTTGGGCAGAAGCTTTGAAATCGTTTAAGATTGTCACGATGGACCCACCGGGGGCCGCATCATAGTGCCAATATCACCGCTGTGAAAAAGTATTGATGCCGGTTTCTTTTGGAACTAACGTATATCGAGATGCACATATAGATGATCAATTCTTTGTGATACGTGTCAAAGACAAGGCAAAAATTTCACAACGATGATGAAATGCCTCAAAACGCTATCAAGGTTTTGTGAAATCTATCCGTGTATGGGGTTATCGATTTTATGGGACCATTTCCGTCTTTACATGGGAATAAATACATCCTCGTAGCCGTTGATTATCTTTCGAAATGGGTTAAAGCAAAGGCGCTCCCCATAAATGATGCTAGAGTTGTAGTAAAAATTTTGAAGTCTCTTTTTGCCCGATTCGGAACACCTTAGAGCGAATCATAAGCGATCGTTTAGGGACCCATTTTTGTAATGAATAAGTTTGCTAAATGTAATGTCTTGAGAGTATGGGGTCACAATCAGTATTGTACTCTTATCAACTTAAAAACGAAGATGCGGTCAAGTAGAGCGTGTGAATCATGGTTTGAGACGTATTTATAGAAAGGCCGGTTGGAGAAAACGTTTAAACTCGTACTTTTAGTCGAATTTTAAAGTCGAAAACCAAGGATGACGCTTTGTGGGCATTTCGTACTGCTTTTAAGACACCAATTGGTGTTGTAAGCCTTTCAAAGTTTAGTATACGGAAAGTCTTGCCATTTAACTATTCGAATTAGAGAATAAAGCATATTGGGGGTCTTTGGAAACATGCTAATTTCATTTAAACCGCAGTGATCACGGGAAGAATAAAAACTTCAACTTAAGGAACTTAATGAGCTTCGTGATCAAGCTTGTCGAGAATTCTTTGAGTTATTAAGAGAGAGGAGGATGAGGAAGCTTCACAACTCAAGAGATCAAAAACTGCATTTTCAATGTTGGAGATGAGTTTTACTCTTCAACTCTCGTCATAAGATATTCTCTGAAATGATTATATAACTCGTTGGATCAGAACCTGTTACCATCACCAAAATCTTTCTACCGGAACCATTGAGTTATCTCAACCCCAATGGTGTCCAAACTTTAGGACGAATGGTCATCGCATGAACTATTTACTTCGGAGGCGGGGACTTTTACCCAAACCAAGGTAGTCCAGGATCTCCACACTTTACTCTATAGGACGAAAAAAATTAGGGATCGAGATCAAGCTATGTGACTCGGTTATCCCAGAGTAAACAAATGGCTGTGGGTGGCACTCCCAGGCTTATCCTTCTATCTTCATTCTTATTTCTAATGTGATGTGTGGAGCTTGTACTCTTCCAGATTCTCGAGTGTTTTGTACTTGTGTGATTGTTTGCAGAATTCACCAAAATTTTCTGAAGGACTCTGTGTTCGGTTGTTTTGTCCGGTGTCTGTACTAGAGCTCTTCTAGCATTTGCTGATGCATTAGTTTGGGGAAATCTGATATCTAAAAAGATTATTATCGAACTAACATTTATCTTTTAGCACACTTGGATAAACAGGCTTGAGATTTTTATTGATACTTTCTTCAGGCTTTGAAGTTATGACATATCGACCTTGTTGAGTTTTGATGGGGTTTTTTAAGTTGTCTTAGGCTAGGAAACATTGTTAGACGATGTTTAATTTTTGTCACTGGGGTAGTTAATATCTTCGATTAATCTTGCCATCCCGTTTGCTCGTTGCTCTCACGATACCCCGTTTTGACTCGACTCCGAGCGTGTTGAGCTCTTAGTTTGTAGTCCTTAACTTTTAGGATAAGCGTTCGCGGAAATTCCGAAAAACGAAAAATGATAGAGTGAAGTATGAACATTAGATGCTAAAAGATGGATTATTTGGAAATCCTAAGAGATCCATGTATGTAATTTTTGGATTTTTTCTCCATTAAGCTCTAATCGGATTAATATATTACGTGCTATTTTTGGAGATTAAACTTAAGTCAAAAATTTTTTTGTAAGTATATAGCAAAAATAGTTTGTCTTAGTTAAAAACCTTTATACTTGAATTCTTCAAAAATATGGTCTTCTATATAAAGTAAAAAAAAAAAAATAAAATTAAAAAAATAATAATAAATATAAACTCGGTGGGCTGATAAAGTTTACTACATCTTGCGGCTCACAACCGATGTTGGGTAGTCTTCTAAAAGATAGCCCATAGTTAGATAAATTCCGAGATGATTAAAAGTTTGCTGATCTTGCCGGCTCACAATCGATGTTGAAGCTTCTAAAAGGTCGAGGGATTATAATTACATAAATGTTTTAATATTAAGTTTGAATTATACAAGATAGATTTCTTTTTGTTAGAATTCAAATTGCTTATCTGAACTTTGACTATTCTTGATTTTATAAGTTGTGAATACGGAAATCTGACGGTTTTTGTGAATCCTAAGGTTCGTGAGTCCCGATTATAGTCTCTGTGGTTAGTGTCTAAAATCCTGGTCACTTTAGCGCAAGGTTGGGATGTTCCGAGATAAAAGACGCTACATGGGATGATCTCGCCTTCAAACTCATTATTCTCGGGTGGAACGTGAAGCATAGTATTTTGCAAAACGTTGATCTACGGTTGAAATTCAAAATAGCACATTCACCTAAGATATAATAATTGTCAGAAGTGAAAAGTTCACAAGTTGGAAATATGAGTAGTGTTAGCATCTTACCTGATATTTAGCGGTGATTTCGTTTTAAGCTTGGTTTGGAGCAAGTGAAAAATCAGGGACGATGAATTTATCCTTTTGTCGGGGGCATTCTCGGATCGAAATTCCTCTTGTTTTATGATCCTTAACTGTTCTCGCGGAAATAACACGAAAGTCGAAATATTTCACTAAAAAAAAATTTTTGAAAAATGGAATACTGGTGTTTTAGAGAGGCTTGTGATTTCTTAACTCTTTCCATGAAAGTCGTTGCTACTTTTCAAAGATTTAGTTTGGAGAATTTCTGAGGTATTTGGTTTTAGAGCATACAATATTGCGTGAGGACACACAATCACTTAGTTTGGGGAATTTTGATATGTGAGAAATCACATATCCTTTCTATATCAAAAATGGCCTTTAAATGATCAAAATGTGCAAAAATATGCTTGTATTTGTGTATTTTGTTGCTTGCGAATATGTAGGTATAGATATTGCAAAAATCATAAGGAAATGGTTAAAACCAGACAAACACGGACACGAGAAAGGAAAGAGTGCAAAAGAGCCGGAAGGTTTCAAGCGCAAAGTCATAAAGTCACTCACACTTGGGCAACATTGGTCAATCACAAGAAAGACCAAAAGACCATCAAAATAATACCAAATCTGTACCTCAAAAGTTAAATCATATTACACAAAAGCCTAAATAACCATAACACGTATTTCTTTTATACTTAAGAGATAAAAGTCGTTATTATTCTTATGAAAACCATAACCTGTTAAACCCATCACATTGTAGGCCCAAGTCCCATAAGCCCATCAAAATTAATAAGCAGGGTCCAAAGAAGAAAGTCAAAAGAAAAAAAAGGCGCGTAACTCTGTTAAGAGTTACTATTCATCATCATCTTTAGTTTCACCCCGGCATAAAATCATGGGGTAAATCCAAATTGAGGACGTGGCTCAACAATTCAAGTGACAAGGTATGATGTGGTAGAGTTATACGTCATTAAGAGCTCTTATTGGGTCCAAGTCACAAGAAGGAACAACAAAGGGCAATAAAAGAAACACACCAATGATTGGGATTTTGCCTAAAATTAGTTGCAAAAGAAGACACAAAGGGGGATTATTCTTACAGAGTCTGACACACGGGAATGCACGTTGGCAATCCATGTGCAAATATAATCAAACAGTTCATAAGATGGATCCATGATTGGCAAAGTTAAAGGTGTGGATCAAAAGGAGCGTGTAATAAACTTGGAGACCTGGAAGCTTCCTTATCCTGCTATAAATACAAGGGCATCCTCATTCACAGTGATCATCTAGCTTAATGAGGAGTAGTGTAAATTAGCTTATAGCTTATTGTATTTTCTAACTTATAATCGTTCAGTCTTTGTAACTTTCATTTAAAAAGCTTTGTAATCTGTTTTTATTAATAAAAGTTTGCATTTCACTTATAAGTCTTATGTTTTAATCTATTTAACTAAATTTGTAAAATGGTTGAATAAGCTTTTTACTGTTTAATAAGCTCTCATTAAGCTGTCATCTCTACTCTTAAGATGGCTATCAACTCAACTAAGCTCTCAAAAGCTTAGTTGAGCTTATCATACTCAAATCTCACAATCAATTTACAAAGCTTTTTAATGTAAGGGAAGTCAATAAGGAAGGACTTCTAAGACGGCCTACCAGCTTATACTTGATATGCTACAGCTTGTTGTAGCTCTTAAAGCATTGATAGACTTGTTTGTGGAAAGTTTAGATGTAAGTTCTCAATTTTACCATTTCTGTCTTTAATACTTAGCTTAAACCTGCATTTTAGTTTAATTGTGCTTATAGATTGCTTATTTCTGTTTTATTTTTCTTATGAATGCTTATTGTAGTGATTATATGCTTATTGTGTTAAAACTTAAGTATTAATTCTTAGTTTAAATGTTTCTGTCTTAAAATCAGCAAAAAACCAAAAAAATATGGCATTAGCTTATAGCTTTTTATTCTGGCTTATTTGATTGTTGCTAAATGATTATTAGGTCTTATAATAACTATTTGATGTATGGTATGCTGTCTTTGGTACTCTAAATCTTAAAATCATAAGCTTAAAATTGATTGAGCTACCTTTAAGGAGTGTTTGGGAAAAGGCATAGCACTCACTAGAATTTGTGTTGTCAAGGCCAATTAAACCTTAAGGTTGGATTTCAAATTCATTTGCAGATTTATGAAAGTAGAATTTGAAGTTTCTATAGAGTGCTATTAGCTTAAGTTGTGATGTAGCTTTAGTAAATAAAATCTGTTAGGTTTAAGCTGAGTTTCATTATCATTTTTAGAACAAATCTGTTCTAGTAGTTTAAATTGCTCTTATTGCTCTTAGTTTATAGTTTTATAGTTGTAGCAACTAGTTTTCATGCCTGAATTTAGTTTGTAGTCATTTTGTGTGCTAAGTGCATCAGCAGTAAGAATAGACAAATAAGCAATTTCAATCTAAATTTTCAAAAGGTAAAAGTAGTTATTAGTTTTTGAAAATTAGTATACAAATAGTTTATAGGAAATTGTTAATCTACTTGAGCTTATTTTCTAAAAATAAGTTCAATAGGTCATCTGATTTAAACTGTCAAAGTTGCATTATGTCTTTTTAAACCAAAAGCAAACTCAACAGGTTCTGGTATTTAAGCACATTTTAATTGATTTTTCATTAAGCATATTATTTTCAAATTATGTTTTTAAAGCTGTTTCATGTAGCTTTTTGGCTAAAGTTTAAGTAGGTTGTAGGCTTTTTTTTGGTACTTAGGATTCAATTTGTAGTGTTTAAAAAAATTAAGCTCCAAAAGTTCTTTTGACCATGTTTTTGTTTTTTTTAGTTTTAGATTTAGAGATTATTAGGTTTTCGAGCTTTATTGGCTTGCTTCTTTCTGGTTAAGTTCAGCTTATTAGAATAGTGTTAATCTTTTAATAGCTTATTTAGTCCTTATTCTAGTTTATAGCTTATTAAGTTTAGTCAAAAGCTTAAAAATATAGTTAAGTCTAATCTGTCAAGTTTTAAGCTGTTTTTCAGCTTATTTAGTGCTTTTCAAAAATAGTTGTCTTTATTAAAGTAGCTTATTTTCAGCTTATTTACAACTTTGTGGTTTCAAAATTTTCAAAATAAGAAAAAAAATATAAAAAGGACTAAGTGGGAGAGTCGAACCAATGACCTCTTTATATCAACTACACGTCCACCCCACATTCCCACACACTTAACCATTTGTGCTACAATAGCTCATCCAACATTACTTGCAAACATTTTCCTTATATCACCTTTTTCATTTTCTTTTTTATAAATAAGCCGTAGCCTTGTATAAGCTTTTTAGAGCTTATTGTTTCTATTTTTCTTTAAGTCTTATTTTTATTAAATCATTCTTGTCATTTTACACTTTCTATAATTTTTCTAGATTTTTAGGATAAAGTTTGTTATTTTTAATCATTTTTCTTTATTAAAATCTTTAAAAATTCATAAAAAATACAAAAATAATCAAACAATATAAAATTTCATTTTTTCTAAAATTTTCTTTATCTTTTCTAGGTTTAGGTTAAAAATTATTTTCTCAGGGTACATTTTGTAATTTCCTTTTATAAAGAACGAGATTTCCGTTCCAGTTCTCTTTTTATTCGTTTTTTGTTTTAATCATTCTCGTTTCTTTAGCATCTCCTTTTTAATAGTCAATTAGGATTAAAAATAGTTTAGAAAATAGTTTTAGGTTTAATTTAGGATTTAATTGTTGCATTTGTTTAATTCCCGTTTACGTTTTGCGTAGTTTTTTAAATTGTGCCTTTATTTGCTCACTTTTAGGATTTTAGAAAACAAATCATCTTCGAACCAATTCAAATCATTGTCGAAGTGAAAAGCGGGGGAGAGGGATTCAAATTTCAGAAATTCGTGGGGACTTAACGAACCCGGTAATCACTTTACCGGTAAAAAACGTTGTATTATATATTTGTTATATAAATTAAAGAACTCAAGACGTATGTTACGAAGAAAGATTAGAACGACTTGGTGATAAACGGGAATATGGATTCGTTTATTAATTGACATAGGAATTTATGAGCGACCTTTTTTCAAAGGTAGACAAATGTCACATAATCAATCTTGGGAAATATATGTCAAATAAAAAAAAAATATATATATTTTCAAAGAATAAAAAGAAAAAATAAGACGAGGATGGAGAAGACGATGTGCTCTTAGATGTGAATAAAAGGATTCCTTTGAGCACGAAAAAAGTGGGAAGGTTTGAGTGATACTAAAGAAGGAAGTGTTGACGGAGTGAGGTTGATAGAAAGATTATATTTCATTTGCACTAAACATTGTGTGCGGAATCCTATCGAGACAAAAGTGGATGATTTGGGAATTCAAAAGGTGTGTTTGGTGTTTTGTGGTGACTTGTTGAGGAAGGATAAGGTGGGATTGAAATGAGGTTGTTCTTTCATGGTGGAAGAATAATATGAGAGACTCAACAATGTGGTGACTCAATAACACTTGAAGATTGAATATCTTCTTTATGTTCTTCACTTTCTAGAAAGTGGCAAGTTTAGCGAAGGAGTGACATTTGCATTTCGCAAATTACTTAAATATTTCGGATGAAATAATTAAGTTAGGAGAGATATAGGAGGAATTTTAATAGTAACAAGACTATTAAAAGAGAAGAAACGTTTAGACGTGAGAGGAAACGTTAGAGGAGACAAGACTTATTAGAAGTGAAAAAGAACGTTTAGAAGTGAGAAGAAACGTCAAAAGTAAAAGGACTATTAGAAGTGAGACGACTATCCGAAGTGAGAAGATTATTGAGAAAGAGAGGAACCGTTTAGAAGTGAAAAGACCATTCGAGGTGAGAAAAGAGGTTTACGAGAAGTGAGGACCAAGATGTGAGGAGATTTGTGAGTATGACGATTGTAAGGATTGTATTTGAGAATGAGACGCATTTCATTATGAAATTCACTTGACTATTAACAACATAAGCAATGATGCTTGTGAGTGTTAGGATGTGAGGATGACCCATTGATCTATAGAGAGATATTAGGCATAGGTTTGGGTGTAGGAAAGACGTCAACTCTTAGCAGCAGAAAAGAGAGAGGGTGAGTTCGTTTAACGATTTGAAAAGAAATGACAGATATCTTAAGCCTGCTGCCGGCGATCCAGATATATCTGAGGGCAGCCTGAATAGATCTGGGGGCCGCCGGACCGCCAACAGGAGAGGAGTTTAGGGCTTGACGAATTTTGTGAAAGGAGTGACATTTTAATTTTCATTTCGCTAATTAAAAATACTCAAAGTACTTCGAATGAAGTAGTTAAGTTTCCATGATGCATGGAATAGAGAATAGACTAGAATCGAGACTAGTAGAAAAGAAGAGAAAGATTTACGGAATGTGTTCCATCATTCCTAGACCTAGACAAAAACAATCTAACGATTCGCGGTTGAGGGTAAAGAAAGAATGTCGACGATGTTATCTTCAGACGCAACCTATTCGAATGGAGATATTTCCATTTGAACATTGTCCCGAAGGAAATGGTGACGTATCTTTGGTGTGTTTCATACGCGAAAATAATAATAATAATAATAATAATAATAAAGAAAACAAACGAAGATGAAGGCGACGAGCTTGACAATATCAAGACGGATGGTGGTCTTCTCGAGTATTGTGAATGTTCATAAAACAATCTCATGACGAGGTATAAGGTTATCTTAAAGGTGATAGCGGAAATAGTAGAGGAAAGAGATTAGCCATCTCTATGGTTGTAGAGGCGAGGTTGAGTGAGAAGGAAGAGGTGTGATCGAAAGATAAAGAGTGTTTTCGTCAAAGAGAAAGAATGTTTTCTTCGAAGAGAAAGAATGTTTCGTCAAAGGGATAGAATGTTTTCGTTGAAGAGAAAGAATGTGTTCGTCGAAGAGAAAGATGTTTTCGTCGAAGAGAAGAGGAGTTGTCGTCGAAAAGAAAAGGAGAGCGTTTTAACTAATGTTGTTAAAAGGCTTGAATAGGGATTTTCGGATATGACCTTTAACGTTTGCGATTGCAAGTTAAAGATACTTGAATATCTCGGATGAAATATTTAAGTTGTCAAACCTACTTGGAAGGGTATTAGATTTGCATCTAACTTTTCCGTGACAAAGAGTGGATTATTTGGAAGAAAGGGAGATGGTGATTAAAGAAATGTGTGAAGGAAGACTTTAGAAAATTTAAGACCATTTTATGACTCTTTTGAAAATTTAGATTAGTGACCTAGATGCGAAGAAAGATATTCTAGTGTGAGAAAATATATGCATAGATGTATAAGACATATAGATATAAGCATGCAAGTTTATCTAAGTATGCATCAACACAATATACAACAAGTTTAATGTGTAAGACTGTATGACATCTAAACCATATTTATCATACATTAACCTAACATAGTGTAGGTGCACAATTAACATGTAAGTTATGTAAGATGACGCAAAGAAAGGGGGGGGGGGGGGAATATTAAAAAAATTAAAAAAAATATAAAAAAAAAATGGAGTTGGGGGGGGGGGGTCAAAACATATAATTTTAAATGTATCATAGTAAAACATGTTAGCATTTAACATTTAGGAACATGGTGTTATTTGTAGATAAATAAGAGATTATTTTATCTAAATTAGCTAAAAAAGGCAACGCGCTTTTACAACAAACATGCATTCAATAGCTAAGCAAATAAACATTGAGCATTAAGATAAACATGAAAGCATATAATTGCATTACGTGGGAGCACGTTATCATCTTGAACCTTCAAAGCACATATGTGAAATGCAAGTAGTATAGATTGACTAAGGAGAAACCTAATTTCTACTTGCTTAGTGTGCACTCCTAATAAATATAATGTTTATCGATGTAGATTATCATTAGGCATATTTAGGAAGAGGCATTTGATCAAATTAGAAAATGAATATGAGACTATCACTAGTGGTGCTCAATTTAGGCTAAACACGACCATTTTTACGGGTTATACCATGAACCCAACTTCATTCTTGGAAGCAATTCAACCGTTAGGTCAAATTGAATTTCTAGTGCAATAGATTCTCCAGTAGTCATTCTCATGTTAGACAAAATAGAATTCCTATATTTGCCTAATGAAGTGTAGCAAAGATAAAATTTGTATTATCTTCTCATGTTAGATCAAATAGAAACACTCAACGAAAATAATAATATACCTTTGAGAACTCCTCATTTGAAACCTCTAACTTTTTCGGGATCCGCACTTTAACTTCAGCTAACGTCTCACACTCTTACCCTCATGAACGACCAGCAAAAATGGCTCCCCAAACCTGACCTGCTAAAGGATATACCCATGTAGATCATAACTATTATCATTAGAGTAGCACAATGAGCAACCGAAAAAATGAATTTATTTATAGTCATAACACCAAGCAACCTGGTTCAAGCAAGGTGAATCATTATTAGAATGGTTAACACGAACTAAACAATCTTAAAGACACAAATCTTTTTCTTCTCCTAGAACCTGTAAGAAAATAATCTCAATCAGAATACTTGCCGAAAATCCTGAACTCTTAGGTTGGGATCATAACCTGCTAGTTCGGTACAAAGAGGAAAGGAGTAGATGTTGGCATTTTAGTAAGGATTGAGGTGACTTAAGTAGCCTAACTAATCAACACTAAATGAGTGTCAATAATGGACAATACCTCCAACAAAGAAATAAAAACATTTTCAGATTACATACGACAAACATGCACGAGTACTACATACCTCCTCAACACATAACGTACAATATCGATCATCGATATGCTCTACTATTTTATCCAAGGAAAAAACTTACATATACAGCCACAAAGTGTTGAAGCAAAGTAAAACACATAATAGTAGCGGGATTATAAAGAAACATAGGAAGTCAAAGTATATGATAGAACTTGGAACATAACATACATGGCAAATTCTATGCCAGAATATCTCAAGTAGTTAAAGTTCCACATCTTTATTAGACAACTCAATCTTTTCCACAAAACCAAACAGTTAACCATACAATTTTGACAAAAGTGGAAACACATAAGTACTGAACGACAACGATTAGCGTCCATTACATGCATTGTTACTTGCAGATCATGAACAATTTAATATACAACAAAAGATGTTAAATTAACAACTATAGACTGAAAGAAGCTGCTACATTTACCTTTGTCTTAAGGTCATTGATAACGTCCCCCATTGTGCTTTTCTTTGGTCATCTAATAGTATGTATTACCACCTAACAATTAGTTAAAAGAATAGTATAGCAACAAAAGGAAAAAATGGCTCGGTGTAGCAGAAAGAGAGGCTATAACTCAACACTTCATTTTTAATAGCATCGTGAAATATCCAATACTTC
The DNA here is from genome assembly GCA_026074375.1 of Tanacetum coccineum. Lineage (NCBI taxonomy): Eukaryota > Viridiplantae > Streptophyta > Magnoliopsida > Asterales > Asteraceae > Tanacetum > Tanacetum coccineum. The sequence goes on along the minus strand of BQNB010030747.1, from coordinate 25,920 downwards.
ATAATACACAATATCTGAAGTCTGCAGCAAACAATAAAAATAACTAAGCTAATTACATAATAAATACGTTTGTGAAGATAAAATGAATGATATTAGGGTTTATGATGAATAACGAATGATGAATAGGTTTTTAAAGATACTAATGAATGATATTAGGGTTTTGTCAAAAGAATATGATGAATTCTGGATTAACTTAAAAACTATAATTACGGAATGGATACGTATAAATCTCAAAATTGTAGATGAAGGGCCTTTTAATGTTTTCGGTTGAATATCTATAAGGGAATGAAATTGTCTATCACAAATTGTTGGTTGCTCTACTGGTTGAGCACCTTGTTTGTGGATGAACAGACCTAGGTTCAAATCTTGAGAGGGGCTTAATTTTTAAACATTTTTTGAAATTTCATGGTATGTGGGTGTCCATGTCATCATTTAGGTGGCATTGTCATGTCATTAAATGTGTCATGTCACATATATACACTCATAATTAGCCTCATACATAAGTTATATATATATTGTAATATAAAGTATATGAAAAACTCTGGTCTTGTTTTGGCCTTACGACTTATAGGTTGTAAAATTGATAACGCCTAATTGTTGTTGGGGTGAATTTTTTTATTCTAGAAAAGTAAGAGGAGCTAAATTGAAACTTTACATAATATTGAACCTTTTCACAAAATGTTGTGTGATGATGATTTATACATCTTTAGCCAATAAATTATATAAAAGATAAAAGAACTTGATCCAAATATTGAATGGCACATCATTTTATTAATTTTTTTAAACTCTTTATGGTTTTTGCATTGCTCTTTACAAAAGACGAACAAATGGGTCATCTTTCCCATCTCAAACCAACTCCATTAATACCCAAACAGAAGCTTTAATTTTTTTAGTATCTCTTCGATAGCAAGTTGATAATCATTTCAAACGCACACTTTCCATCAGAAATGCCAGTTATTTGGATAAAATCATCCAAAAATGAGCGTATGCTAATAATAAAATTTCTCAAATTAGGCCCCTAAAAAAATGAGACCCTGTGCGGTCGACCACCTCGTACATGCTCAAAACGACCTTTTGCATGTAACACAGTTGGTTTCTGAGTACATAACCTTTGCATATATAAATCAGGTGTATACGAGTTCTGCTTAGAAGAGACGTTAGAGCAAAAATTTGCAATGTGATGGTCAAAAATTCGATTCCACTAGTTGACGAGTAAACAATCATATTTCCTACTATATCCGAACACTAACCAAACTACCAAAGTAAGGTGCTACATTGGTTTACAAATTATATCACATATTATATTTGAGGCATACTTTTCGTTTACAGCAACTTTAACCGCACAGTGACGGAGCAAAGACTAAAAGTGACAAAGTGTACAAAATTTACAAGTGTGGATACGCAACAAACAAAGGAAAAACATATGATTTTAAGTTTTCAACTATGACAATTATGTTTGTTAAAGAAAAGGGAATAAGTAAACTAAGCAGAATACAATTTTTTAAAACACATTTAAGAAAATAAACATTAATATATCCTTCTACAAATCGTCATATTTATGCTTTTATGTATTACATTGAGAGATGTAAAAAAATGACCTCAAAGTAGGACGAGAAAGAAAAAAGTAAACGAACACATGTTATTTTTAACTAATCAGTGATGACTTATGATAGAATTATCGTAGGTGGTAGTTATTGTTGAAAACATTATATATAATTAATATAAGAAAAACTTAAAAGATGAGCTAATTCAAGAAAATTCAAACCCACTTTAAGTTATATATAATTGATATAAGAAAAACTTAAAAGATGAGCTAATTCAAGAAAATTCAAACCCACTTTAAGTATTATAATGAATTTTAACTAGAGATTATCATAATTAAAGAATCATCGCACGCTAAATAAAAATTATAAAAACAAGCATGTTTGCCCGCGCGTTGCTGCGGGACGTTAATTTTTCGCACATAGTTGCGGGTTTATTTTTTTTTTTCTATTTTTTTTATTTTGTGCGGTTTTATTTTTTCGGGCTCATGTTTAATAGTGGTTTTTTTATATGAACTTATGTGTTAGGCCTCATGGCTTGGTGTAGTTAGGGATTTGGCCAGTGTTAAGGTGGTTGTTGGCATCTGGTATTTTTTGATCTAATAAGTTCAGAGAGTACTGTTGTCACCAATTTTCTTTTTTTTTTATTTTTGTGTCGAGTATTTTTTTTTCTTTGTTTGGTGTAATTTATTAAAAAAAATGTGGCCATATTACTGTTAGCATGACGTAAATATACGACGCTCGTATCACTTTTGTTAATGTGTATGTATATAATGGGTTTATTTTTTCGGTCTCATGTTTAATAGTTTATTTTTTTTATATGGGCTTATGTGTTGGGCCTCATGTCGCGGGTATTTTTTTTATCTGAATAAATCAGTACTTTTGTAAAAAAAAATTTCTATTTTGGCTCAAGGAATTTTTTATATTACCTAATTTTTTTTTCAAAAAAAAAAAAAAAAAAAAAAAAAGTTAAATGGGCCGGCCCAAATTGGGAGCCCAAAAGGGTCCCGGCCATGTAGCTATCGTATGTTCATATTATGTAGCTAGGGGCCAACAAAACGACGTACATTTACTTTTAAAAGGTGTTGTATTACCATATGAGAGTTCGTCCCCGTAAATAAAAATTTTTTTTTTTCTTATTCTTTTGGCCAAAGAAGGGGAGCGGGATTTTACTAAAGTTTTTTTTTTTCCGGGCCCCGTTCATGAACATAACGAGCGAGTGGGTCGGATATGTTCATTTTAGTGTAGCGCAAGTCAAAAATCGACGTAGTAAATGAGCATATTTTTTCATATTTTTTGTGGGGTTTATTTTTTCGGTCTCATGGTTTGATAGTTTCTTTGTTTCTTATATTAAATGGCATCGCGCGCGCGTTTTTTTGTTTTTTTTTTTTGGCCCAGCGCCGTACTAGAAAGCAGTAAATAGTTAAAATGATGAGTACGTCCGTAATTTTTTTTTTTTATTATGGCCAAAGAAGGAGAGTGGATTATATAAAGTTTTTTTTTTTGGCGATGAACAGTACCCGAGCCCAGTGCGGCCGGGGGTTGTGTTATGTTCATATATTGTTTCATGCGCAAAAAAACAAGCGTGTTTCACTTTTATAATGTGTAAGGTGTATTACTAATAAATGAGCAATTTTTTTTTTTTTATGATTATTTTGTGCGGGTTTATTGTTTTACGGTATCATGTTTGATAGTTTCTTTTGCTTACTTATATTAAATGGCATGCGCGGTTTTTTTTTTTTTTTTTTGGCCCCAGGCCGATAGTAAGCCGTATAATACGATAAAAATGAGAGTCGTACCGTAAAAATAATTTTTTTTTTTTTCTTATTTTTGGCCAACGAAGGGAGGCGGGATTTATAAGTTTTTTTAAATTTTTTTTTTTTTTTTTGCCGATGAACAGTACCCGAGCCCAGTGGGCCGGGTACTGTTCATATTACTGTAGCTAGGGGCAAAAACGACGTCACATCACTTCTAAAATGTGTATTACTATAATAAGAAACATTAAAGATGCAATCTTCATTAAATGATCTTGAATGGAGTTACGTAAAGTCGTTCCTTAGCTTCCCTCAAGTCACTTTATCCAATGCTAAGGGTATGTTTAGCGACACGTAGCAGTAGCAACAGTAAGCAATAGCAGGAGCATGAGCAGTAAGCAGAAGTACAAATAGTAAGCAGAAGCAGTAGCTGTTTGTTTAACAAAAATATTTGGTAACGTAGCTGTAAGTTGTAATTAGAAAATGTAAAATTACAAAAATTGACATATAACCCAATTAAAGAAATTATAAATTTTAAAATTGAGGATATAAATGTAATTTTATAACAAACTGCCAGAAGTAGTCCTGAAATGCTTCTCCAAGAAGCATTTGAGATTGAAGCGGTAAAACAATATTCAAATGCTTGTTGAGAGGTTGTCAAAAAAAGTTTTTCATCTAAAATGCTTACCGCTTGTCGCTCCTAAACGCTTGTTGCCAAACACAGCCTAAGTGTTGTTTGTTGTGTTTATGTGTGAGATAGAGATAAAGAATCCAATGAAAGGAATTTTTTTCTACTGTTAATAACTCTTATGGTGAATCTGATAAGAAAAGTGAAAAAATGGAAGGTATAACATAAGAAATTATGTGTGAGATAGAGTTAAATTTAGTTGGTAATTGAAAGTTATAACTCCCAATTTAGCGGGTAATTTCCCATTAACTACTTTTGAGTAATGAAAGATTGTATTATAAAAACTAAGCATCATTATTCATTACGTTACCCATTACTTATAGCTCACAACCCTCAACCAAGCCTGCCCTAAATATATAAACCAAAACCGAACCGAATAGGGGAATGGTTTAGGTCAATTTTTTGATTCGATTTGTTTTGCTCCTCTCGCACGTTATTAAAAGAAGAAGGATCGAACTTGGGTAAAGTCAAATTAAAATTAGAGTACAGTAACATTAGTAGACTAAAGTTCCATTAAATTATCTTTCTTGGACCAAGCCTTATTCTGTTTGACTGACCAGCCCACTAAAGCCCAGAAACCCAATACAAAACCCTAAAATCACAAACCCTAATCCTATAACAAACACCCAAACATAACACACACCTTTCAGAGGGAGGCAAAAGAGTGAAAGAGAACAAAAATGGTGAACGGATCAGGGATCTGCGCAAAGGAAGTGGTGGTGGACGCAAGACACCACATGCTGGGAAGGCTATCGTCAATCTTGGCGAAGGAGTTGCTCAACGGACAGAAAGTGACAGTGGTACGATGTGAGGAGATTTGTTTGTCGGGTGGTCTTGTCCGACAGAAAATGAAGTATTTAAGGTTTTTAAGGAAACGTATGAATACTAAGCCTTCTCATGGTCCTATTCATTTCCGTGCTCCTTCCAAGATCCTTTGGAGGACCATCCGAGGGTATACCTTTTTTTTTATCATTTTACTTTATATATATTTGTCATTATGTTAATATGTTTATTGTTTTGTTTATAAAGTTATGATATAATATGTTGTTGCTGTTTGATTTGGATATGTTATGTGTTATTTTAGTGCTTAATTAATGTTTAGAGTAATATGTTAAGGGGTACATTGGATAAGTTTGTTAATTGAAGGGGTTGTTTGTTTCGGATTATATGTGGGCTTACGAGTTTATTTAATTTCTGCTTGTATAACATAAGCTCCAATTTTCTGGCTTATATAAACTTATCATATAGTAATAAACTTATATAAGCCCACAAGTCTCAAAATAACCTGGAAAATTGGAGCTTATGGAAATCAAATAAGCTCATAAGCCCATATATAAGCCGAAACAAACACCCCCGAAAATGTTACTAGCTGGGTACATGCTTATAATTTATTTGGGTTCTCATGTTCTGCAGAAATAGTTATGTTAATTCATTTTTTAACATAGCATGGTACTCGCACAAAGCAGTCGACCGAGTACTTTATTTGGGGGTGATCTTTTTGTAAACAATGTTTTTCGATGATAACTGATGGTCTTTAGTCGCAGTGTCCTTGTGATGTAAGATGGTGATGAGGTTAATATGTAAAATTAATAGCCTCTTTTAACATTAATTTTTGTAACATACATCATCTATTTTAACAGTAATATTCGTATTTTCGATAACCCATATCGTACTAAAGTTTTTTTTTGCTGTTATTCATATAGTTTTGTTAACTCAAACGCCTCCAAGAGTAGCCGTATAAATGTTTTTTAGGATTTTATATCGAGCTTAGTTAAGAGGCTGATATCTAACTTGTTTTTCGTACTAATTAAAAAGTTTTATCTTCTTTGATTTCTTTTTAATTTGTATTGAAAACATCCGCGATTTGTTTATTAGGTGCTTGTTTGATCATCAAACATCCATGAGCACATCATGGACATTTAAAAAAAATGTAACTCATGTTTTTTAAGGCAACAAAATGTTTAGACATGTTACACATTGATGCATTTAGAATTGTTTTTTGTTTGTGATCGGATGCATTTGTAGTTTGTAAATTTGCCCTCGAATAACTCAATGTTTGGGATTGATCTCCATTTGGTTCAGACAGGGGCATATAACAATGGTTTTGAGCTTGTTTATCAGATTGATTATCGTTTATTGGTCTTCTGAAATTAGTTTGAAGTTAAGGAGCTATGAACTTTATGTTTATTGTTCCTTCAACCTACATCTGTTGTTGACTACAAAGGAAAATGTTACAATTAAAGCTTCTTTTTTCGCTAGACTCATTTGTTACTGATTGAACACAAGGGGAATTACATTAATTTGTTATTTGTAAATGAATATTCATTAGTCATGTTTGTAACTTGTCAAGCAATTTTATCTTCTTTGCCACTATGTTGATCTGTTTTTTCTTCTGTATATGTAGGATGATCCCACACAAGACCAAGCGTGGAGCTGCTGCACTTGCAAGGTTGAAGGTTTACGAAGGTGTTCCTACTCCTTACAACAGGAAGAAGAGGATGGTTATCCCTGATGCTCTTAAGTGAGTACCTTAATTTATTACCCAGCATTTTTTTGCTGCTTATCTCATAGCAACAGTTTTTGTAAAGCAGTTTACAAATTGCATATTATGTGCTGAACCTGTTTTTAATCAAACCAGGGTTTTGAGGCTTACTGCTGGACACAAGTACTGTTTGTTGGGTAAACTATCATCTGAGGTTGGATGGAATCACTACGAGACCATCAAGGTAAATTTGCGCTCTATTCATTTGTGTCTGCTTATGGCTGTGTTGTTATTCAACTGTTTGATATGAATGTATAGATTTATAAATATACTCGACTTTTTTGTAACGAGTTGAGTAAATATTATTTCTCGGAAAAACGTTCTAACAGATGATGCTAAAAAGTAATTACTTATGTTTACTAATTGATGGATGCTCTAGTAGCATGATGCACTCTCTTACTAGAAACACATTTACTACACGTTAAAATTGTTTAGATTCTTTTGCATTTTTATGTTAATTGTATAGTTCTGCATACATACTTAATAGTTAAGTATGCTAATCCATTGATAAGTTCAAACGTGCTGCTTTTGTATTTATGTCAATTTTAATGCATTTTTTAGCTGCACTTCCATTTCGTATACACATGTAAAGAATAAGCCTTATGAATGCTAGAATGAATTACTGATGATCTGCCGTATGTGTATACAGGAGCTTGAGAAGAAGAGGAAAGAGAAGTCCCAAGTGGTGTATGAGAGGAAGAAGCAACTTAATAAATTGCGCGCAAAGGCAGAGAAGGCTGCAGAAGAAAAGCTTGGCTCACAATTGGAGGTCCTTGCTCCAGTTACCTACTGAAGGTCTTATGTTTAGTTTCTTGCTAGAAGTTCTGTGTTGGATGTTGATGTCTTTATATTTTTGTTTGCAATATGAGGATTTGCTGTCTTGGATTAAATGTTGTGGAATCATACAATTTTGTTCAAGTTTATGATACTATTTGATTGCACAAACATTTCATATTTTGCAGTGGCTGACTTTAGCGGCTCCTTTTATCATTTGGATTAGTGTCGAAACAAGTTGTTTTCCAAAATTGAATTCTCACCCAAAATTAGAAACAACTTTCAAAATTTTCAAAATACTACTGATTGATGCTAGCCTCTTAATATCGGTCAACAATGGCTTCAAAAAGCCGTATGCTACCTAAAGTGTTGTTTGAGGCGACCTTCAAACGGCCGTATGCTACTTAAAGCGTTGTCAGAGGCGACAGCGGGCTGGTCTCATTCATTTCATGATTTTCATTCTTGATGGCCCTTTCAACAAAGTGTTATCGCATAATGTGTTCAACAAATATGAGTATGAATTCCATTATTTTAGTTATTTGCTTACATCCTACATTTTCTACTTTCATAATGATCTTGTACTGATCAGAGTTGTTTTTTTTTAACTCAAGAACACAAACAAGATTGCAATTTTAGACTTTTCATGGTTAAATCTTTGTAGGGTAAAAGTGTTGACTTGAGCAACATCATGATTTGAGCTGATAGGCTTATTAGATCAATTTACATCTCACGTGTTTGGCTTATTTTCATTACTTGAACAAAGGAATGCTTGGGAATCGGTTAATCATCATTAAGTATTTGCTCTCGCTGAAAGAACATGAAAGTAAAGACGGTACCAAAAGACGATATGTGATTACGTGAAGTTGGTTTTAAGAGGTCGGTTGTTTGGACATTTCAAAATTTTCATTAAATCAACGAAAATGATACAGAGATAGTATGAGCTAAGAGCTCAAAAGCATTTCAAAATTTTCATTAAATCGATGAAAATATAGTATGAGCTAAGAGCTCAAAAGCATAAATCAACTGTACCCAATCTCGTCTTCCACAAGGTATATGAGGTGAGATGTTGACAGCCTTACCCGTACCCGAAGGTAGAGACTAAGAGAGGCTGCTTCTTGAATAACCCCGGCCTTTTTGCAGTCAAAAGCATGCACCTCTCAAAACAACACAGCCAAATACTAAATACCTATGCTGAAAACTTACAAGAACCATAACCACGCTAACAATAAAACTAGGGCAAATAAACCAAAGATAGTTGCTAACAATACACAGAGCCTACAATTAAAACACAAACAAAACCAAAAGCCTCCCAATGACTAAAACCTGAAATTCTGGATTCTCAACATCGCCGCATATAGCAAAAGAACCAAAGCAAATACTTACATAGAGTTTAGAAGAGTTGCTACTTAAAGATGACATTTCCTTCAACATTGGTGCTATTTGGAAGACACAAGATATATGCACACACATGGACATCTCACGAATTGGCGAAGTCATATAAAAGCTGATAAGCAGCCACTGGCATGTTGTATAACACACTTATAGTTTTCCATCGAACTTTATATAATAACAAGTCACGATAGCTTTATGTTTCACTTAAATGTTCATGAACCATTACCTATATGATAATATGTTAAATTGTTGACAGAAGTACTATAATAGTTCTGTATTTTGAACCATTAGCTTAATCATATGATATTGCAACTTCTTGAATCCAAAAGTAATTGGGAAAAAAGTGAGACAACAATCATATAAAGTCATTTGCTGGTGATTTAAGCATCCTATGCATCATTAGTCAATGTTTACTTTAAGAAAGACGTTATCTCTAAAGGCCAATTTCAAAATTACTCGGGAGCAATTACTTTACTGGCAGCTAAATTCAAATTTTATAAATCTCGTCTATACGTTATATCTTTCTACTTATTTTCCTACTTTTTATATGTCAATCATCCATCAACTTATAAAAAAAACTCGAGTTCTCAAGTTAAATTGTCTACATATGTGATAGAAGCAGAATATATCATTTCTTATTGCAAATAGTTTTAGCTGCAAGTTCATAGCTAGTTAAATTGTAGAACCACTACACAATTTTATAAACAAACAGAAGGATAATGAGCAATAGCTTAAGCTGTGATGTTTTTTTAAAAACGTTTGGTAACGTAGTTATAGCTTAATTATAATGTGTAAAATGACGTGATTTTGTATCATCACAACTCCTAAATGTTCAACGCTTTTAAATGCTACTTTACAGAGTGTTGGAAAAAGAAGAGTTCCGGAAAAAAAGATAAAAACTACTTTGTTGATTACCAAACGAGCATTAAAATCATAAAAGCTCGATGTTCGCTCTTCACCGCTCCTAAATACACCTAAACGCTTTGCGCCAACGTAAAAACTCGATTCCAAGGTATAATTTAGTGATATTGTTAATGGTTAACATATTATCAGATATAACTTATTGAAAAACAATAATTGCAAAAAGTAGAGAAACGTTTTATGTAATAATAAAAGTGGGCGTTAGATGATTCATGATTGTAATAGCAAACTTGCTGGCACGCTTTCATTATCACTCTCCAATTCTCCATCCTTTACTCATCCAACATAAAACCAATATATACATATTTTCTTAAATTTGTTACAACAATGCATAAATGACACTTACATTAGTTATAAAGTTTATCTAAAATAATATTTAAAGTAGTAACAACATTTTTTATGCATGTTAATAACAAGGTATACATAGTGCATGTCCAATGTTGGACATAAAGCAAAAGAAAACCATATATGCCCATTAGCCCATATCTTACATTAAGTCATTAACTAGTGAGTTTTTCTCAATTATACTAGAAATCTGAAGCAAACCTTGAAAATCTCATGAACCTCCATTGGTGTTTATTCTCTGTTTTCTTGTTTCTTAGCTACTCTAAGCTCATTTTATCTGATCAAGATGGTATGTACTAATCTTCATCTCAGTTGTAACTTTTTTTAATCCTACCATCTTGTATTTATTCATGATCATGCAACTTTTGTACAGGTTTTTTGAGTATATCATGTGGAGGAACTGAAAATTTTGTCGATTCATCCAACATTACATGGGTGTCGGACAATAGTTATATCACAGAAGGCAATACCACAACGGTTGAGTTCAACGAGAGTACCGCCTCCTTGACCTCTCTTCGGTTTTTCCCTGGTCCTGGAAACCGAAAGTGTTACAAACTACCGATAAACTACACATCATCATCCTTGATGCTTGTTCGAGCCACTTTTGTGTATCAAAACTATGATGGGCGTAAACAGCCACCATTGTTCACTGTTTCCTTAGGAACAGCTGTGGCTGCTGACATCTACCTATCGTTTAAAGATCCGTGGATTGAAGAGTTCATATGGCAACCAAATAACAAAGAGATTCTTTTGTTATGTCTAAACTCTATACCGAATGGTGGGTTTCCTGTCATTTCTTCCATTGAAATCCGGCCGATCCCTCAAGGAGCTTACTACAGCGGGATGGAAGATTTTGCAAACAAGTTGATAAGGAAACGTCACCGGATCAACTGCGGTTACACTAATGGCTCTATTCGGTATGCTCTATGCACTATGCTTATGATTAAATGGGTTGAAACAAGCATGGGATAAAACAGCTGGATCTGGTTGAATTGACCACCCTAACACTCTTTTCTTCCATTTTTTCAGATTTTTTACATTTCCCTTTAATAAGTATTATTACAATGATAACCTAAATTTTGCTAAAAACAAATTTGAACTAAGCTTTGGTTGCTTTGTTTTGCTAAATTTTTTTCAATCTGGCCAATTTGACCCGTCTGAGATAAATATAAGTAAATGGGTCGAAAACGCTACCATGTTAGTTTTGATTCTTGATCAGTTACTAAAATGTGGTCATATTAATTTTAGGTACCCATTGGATCAATATGACAGAATATGGGATCCTGATCAAGATTTTTCGCCTTTTCATACATCAACCGGATTTATGACCCTGGGTACCTTTAATACTTGGGGTCTACCCGAGAGTCCTCCTGTACCAGTTCTTCAAACGGGTAGAGTGTTGGCTAGGAGGGAAGGATTGAGTTACATTTTGGACCTCGCAGATCTTGGAGATTATTATCTTGTTTTATATTTTGCTGGGATTCTTCCGGTTTCGCCTACATTTGATGTCTTTATCAATGGGGAAGTTGTGGAATCAAACTATAGTGTAAAAAGCTGGGAAGTGGGGAGCTTGTATTTCTTAAGGACAGGAATTAAGAGCTTAAATATTACTCTTAAAGATATTAGCTTCTACCCTCTTGTGAATGCTATTGAGGTGTATGAGATCGTTAACATACCTCCTGAATCCTCTACAACAGTAGGTTAGTCTCAACCTAACGCACATCAAGATGTGCTGTACAACCTTACAATGCATTGTGGGGTCGTATAGTACAACCACGAAGCATGTCATCGGACTGTCTTATTTGTCGGTTTATTATATTTTTTTATCAATAACCTATGTATATAAGCTGCCTTTTATTACATTATGTGCAGTTTCAGCTCTTCAAGTGATTCAGCAGTCCACAGGGTTGGATCTCAAATGGGAAGATGATCCATGCTTCCCAACACCCTGGGAACATATACGATGTGAAGGAAGCTCGGTCACCTCATTGTAAGCAAAACATATGTGTTGCGTTTAACCAAAGTATCGACTTTCTTTGGTTAGTGTTTTTCCTCAATTCATGTTTTCCCTTGACTTGTTTCCAGGGAATTATCGAATATCAACTTGAGGTCAATCAGTCCTACATTTGGCGACCTATTCGATCTAAAAAGACTGTAAGGAAGTTAAGAGTATAAACGCAATTGAATTCGAAATCTTTATATTAACTTTCTCATTTCATCATACTGGCAGAGATTTGCATAATGCGTCACTGGCAGGAGATATAGAAAACCTGGGCAGTTTAAAGAATCTTGAAAATCTGTAATGCTCACTGCCTAACTCAAGTCACGGTTTATTCTTCTTTCCTGAATCTAGGACTATTAACTAAGAAATTTGTGGGCTTAAAATCGCAGGAATTTGAGTTTCAACAAGCTAACATCATTTGGCACTGATCTGGGTGGCTTAATCAGTCTTCAAGTTCTGTAAGTCTTATCTCAAATTATCTTAGACGATGGTTTGAAGTGCTCTTCTATTATTTATAGCCACAGTCTGAGTGTTTCTGTTTAGGGATCTGAAAAATAACAGTTTAGAAGGTTTCGTCCCTGAAAGCTTTGGAGCCATGAAGAATCTTCACCTATTGTAAGTTAATAGTCATTGTTATCTTTAATAATTAACTAACCAGGTATAACTGTTCCGCTAATTTCTATGATTTATTAGGATTCTGGAAAACAATCAACTACAAGGCGCACTCCCAAAGGCACTGAACAGAGATAGTCTTGAAATAAGGTATTAAAATCCTGATTGTTCTTTCTGCTACCTTGGATCGGCCAATCGCCCTAAGGGTACTAAATGAAGGTGGAAATCTCGACCCGTTCACTTATAAATGGGAATGGGTCAAATGGGTTATTTTAAGAAATTTAGCTAAACAAAAAAAGGGGTAAATAAGTCAAAATTTGACGGTAGTGTATTTAATTTTATTTACGACCTAAAGCGTCATGTTCAATAGATTATATTAGTATTCGTATTACAATAATATGACTTTGTAATTATAAACTACACACAAAATATTTATTAAAAAAGCTCAAAGATTATGACAGATTGTTAGGTCAACCCGTTCCGTACAAACTTACCAGTTTCAATCTGTTACCAACTCGCATGACCCGCTCATTTTGTCACCTCTACTAACAGTACCATGCCTATAAATAGACCTAACATAGTTTTTGTGTGCAGGACATCGGGGAATAAATGTCTTAGCTTCTCCATGTCAAAGTGCTATGACGCTACAGCCAATGCTTCAATTGATGCACCAAAAGTATCGGTCTTTGACAAGAAGAAGCAAAAACTTCATAGTCATTTAGCAGTTGTACTTGGTGCAGTTGGAGGAGTTACCATTATTCTTATTGCTGTATTTGTTTTTGTTTTCTTCTACACAAGAAGAAATAAAGCAGAATTTGAACCTAAAGAGAGCGAGCAAGCTGACCTGCAGATGAAGAGCTTGAATGCAGCAAAAACTTTCTCATACAGAGAGATCAAAGTAGCAACTCGAAACTTTAAGCAGGCTTTAGGCCGTGGTAGCTATGGGTCAGTCTACCTTGGGAAGCTTCCCGATGGAAAACAAGTAGCTGTTAAAGTCCGATTCGATAAAACACAGCTCGGGGCTGATTCTTTCCTCAATGAGGTTAGTGACACCATCTGACTAGATGCGATAATATTGGATTATGGGCCAGTCGGACAGGTTCAAGTCAAAACGGGTGCTTTTTCATAGGGATCGGGTGGGTTGCAAAAACACAATTTGTTAAGAAAACTTTTGGATCAGATATGATTATTAGTTAAATTATAATAAAAACTTGTATATTAAATGATTTAAGGGGTTTTAGGCCTTTAAAATAAACTTCGGGGCCCCTGTTTAAATTTATTCAGTTTGACATCTTAAAGATAAAAGACACCACGAATAAACCCGGTATTAAGTTAATGGGTCAAAACTGCAGCCTCTACTTCTGACCCATCGGCGAACTGATGTGCCAGGTATCCCTTCTGTCCTCAATTCATCACCCAAATCTTGTATCGTTGGAAGGATATTGCCATGAATCAAAACAGCAAATACTGGTTTACGAATATTTACCCGGTGGAACACTCACTGATAATCTTTATGGTAAGCCATTCTCCTGTCAAGTTCTGCCTATGAAGCCTACATTTGTATGTTTTAAGCGACTCCTTTTTCAGGAACAAATAGCAAAAGAATAACATTAAGTTGGGTGCGTAGGCTCAAGATTGCAATTGATGCTGCAAAAGGTACAAACTCATCATCCAATAGTGTAATAGTGGTATATCGTGCAGTCTATAAGGGTCAGACTCATTTCATTGACTTTCATTTAAAAGGTTTGGACTACCTGCACAATAGAAGTGAACCGCGGATCATCCACCGTGACGTGAAGTCCAGCAATATACTGTTGGATGGAGATTTAAATGCTAAGGTTTGCGACTTTGGCCTATCAAAGCAAGTACTTCAGGCAGATGCGAGTCATGTGACCACTGTGGTCAAGGGCACTGCTGGCTATCTTGATCCAGAGTATGTTAGCGTTTTTCTTGGTCAAACGTCCTCTCAGTCAAGTGTATACGGATAACAAGAATGTGACATTCTAATTCTATGCAGATACTATATCACCCAACAATTGACTGAGAAGAGTGACGTTTATAGTTTTGGAGTTGTTCTATTGGAGCTCATATGTGGAAGAGCACCCTTAAGGCGAATCGGATCACCAGATTCATTCAACTTGGTTTTATGGGTACCCTAAATTCTTCTCCGTTTTATTACTGCTTACTACAGGTGGCAAGATGGGCGGGGTTGGGTACCAACTCAAAACCGGTTGGATCAGTTTGGTTATAACTCCATAAACAATATTAATAATAGTCAACATCTTAAAACTAAAAAGATTTAAGAGGTTTTTTTGCATAAAATAGACTTTTAGCAACTTTCAACTAGTTTGTCATTCAGCTTAATCAGTCATTTGAACTGTTTGAAATAAAACACGGCTCAAATAGACCCATTATTGGTAAATGGTCAGAACTGCCATCTAAAGCTTAAAGGTATTTTTGTCTCATTTTTCTTTGACAATATTGAAATCTTGGCAGGCAAAGCCATATCTGCAGGCCGGAGCATTTGAGATAGTGGATGAGAGCTTAAAGGGAGATTATGATGAAGAGAGCATGGGCAAAGCAGCTTCGATTGCTGCCAGGTCTGTAGATAGAGATGCATCACAGAGACCAAATATTGCTGAAGTACTTGCTGTGCTTAAAGAATCCTACAGCATCCAGCTATCGTATCTTGCAACTATTGGAACTTCCACGTGAAAGAGAAGAAGCGACCAGAAAAATAAATCCGGTAGATTTGTATTTGTATGTAATAATAATACATTGTACATGGACGAGTTGAGTATCACATATTTTATTTATTGGAGATATTTCTTATTATTTAATGGCAGCTTAATACATAAAAAAAATAGGGAGAACTTTATCAACAATATAAAGGAACAGTCTTGCATCTCAGGGGTGCAACAGCAAAGGTATTAGCCATTTAGCCTATTATCTTTTATATAGCTCATAAAACAAGTATAGAATTACATAGGAGAGACAGCTCTTGCAATTTGAAAATGAGCTATCTAGCTATACACCAATTTTTACTTCTTTTAGTTTTTCTTATCTACCACCTATCCTACATTCGCTAGCAGAGATGAACCAATCAATTCAAATAATTGATTATTCGTCACTCTGAAAATAATAGAATATTTTAATATATTGAATGTAATATCTATCTAATCTTCGGCACTTCGTAAATTGGGTTAATCAGAGTAGCGTTTTCGCAGATAAAAGAATAATGCTGTCGAAGCAGCTACGGCATACGGGAAGATGGTCCATATTCCCTGTCAATGTAACACGTTATCTTAGAATACTTTGTATGGAAAAAGATATGATGATGTGAGGCAGCGGATTCATTCTTACCACTACTGTAGCAACAGTGGCGAGAGCAAATACAGGTCTTTCTCTCAGTAAGAAACCAATTCCAAGCTGAGAGTCAGAAAAAATGAGGTGTCAGATGACCAACCAGCTACAAAGACAGCAGACTCACTTTTACTGGGTATTATGCTTTTATTTGGGCCGAGTAATAGAAAATAACAGAAAGCAACAGAACTTGCGACGCCCTATATATAATGTTTGATGTCCACAGAATAATATAAAATTAATTGTGGCTATTACAGGCAGTTTAGGAACAAATGTGGCTAATAAAGAAATTGCGGAAACACAACCAACGTATTCCTTTCCCTAAAAAAACTACAGAAGTTCCAAATACTATTCTAATTTAACAGTTCTCGGGCTCCACAACAGACGAAAGTCAACATGGTCAAAGATACTAAGAAGTCAGCTACCACGAATCGTCTTGTCCAGGTAACCAGGTAAGATTACAAGAATTTTTATTAGTAAAAGGGTGGGGTTTACCTTTGATTCATTTTAAAGACCTCGATGTTTATCTATAGCATAAAAAGTTGGTTACTAAAAAAGAAAGATTTGACCAAACTTGGTTGCTTTTATTGCTAGATATATCAGCAGATCGTGTCACAGGTTCTACATGTGCATGCAAGATGTACTCGTCAAGGGTTTCTCTATCATGTAACAGATTAAGTGACTGTTAAGATCATATCAGAGGCTTCGCTTTCTTGCTCGTAATAAGCTAGTTATTATTTTAACCACTAAAATCGACCATTTAAAAAAAATTCATGTAGGTATGATATTACCATGTAATGAAAAGGCATATTTAATAACAGTCTTAACCTGAACTGGAAGAGTAATCAAGCCACCACAACAAACACCAGCAAAGAAGCACTCGGGAGAGATACCCTGCAATAAATGAAAAGCAAGGTACTAAGACCTGTTGTTGTATTCCAAGAGAAAGAAGCTTGGCAAACAAAATTTTACTTTAAATACTAAAAAAATTACTCATGCCTATTTAACTATATTCTAAGAAGAATAGCTTATTGGCTACTGAGATAGATTCAGGTTATTCAACATGTAACTAGAAGTAACGTCAGGGTATGGATAATTTGTGTTCATTGGCTCACAAAGTCACACTGGGATGATGATAATTATGTGTCCTTATTCTTTTATGATGTTAACAGATATTTACTAACCAGTGCCCCAGCAAAGAAAGCTGTCGGGTTTCTCACTCCAAGAGAAAATCGTTCAACTGCAAATCATATTGTGAAGAGAGTCACCAACCAGATATTATAAAGCAGTACAGCATTTCAAGGACGAATAATAGTTTTCTACGGAAAACAAAATCTAGCACGTAGAAGCCATATACAAGATCACAAAAATAAAATGTGTGTTGTGAACTTACCAAAACCAATGAGATTCCCATATCTTTGAACGATGCTGGTAAGGCCAAGTGCTTTATCTTTGTTAATCCCTAACTAAAATAAATATTAAAATTTATCATTTTACTTCATGGTATAAAAAAAGATGCATGTGAAGTATAAAAGATATCTAGGACGAAACAAACCTTTGAATAAACATCATCAGATACACCAGATTTCTTAAAGAGCCTTCCAAGGTAAAACGGTATCATATCACTAATACAGACTCCCCTGGTGTTTATTTCAAGATTAGCATGCAAGTGGAAAGGTTTGACTATGTTACTGCTATAAAAGATTGAAAGCTCTACAAAGTTTGACTTAAAAATATATGCACTAACCAGTATACCCACAAAACAGTGGATAATATGTGTGGAGCATTTCTAGAAAATGATTCAACCAAAGACTGCCTCGTCCCATCCAATGACAACATACGTGCTATAGAGATACCAACCTGCAAAAATTCGATATCACATACCAACAGGATACCAAACAAAAACTTTTAAATATGTTTTTCAAAGAATATATTAAAGAAAATCACACACCCATATATTCAAAGCCTCTTCACTGATAAAAAGTCCACATCCTGCAGCCATCAGCAGCCAAAAGTAGATCCATCTGACATGCACAATTTGAAGGGAAAAAAGATTATTGTAGCCCATAGCAAGAGACTATACATATAACATTACAGATCAACTGATCAATAAAGCAGAAATTGGTTAAAATCAAATGATGCCAAAAGCTGAAATTTCCAATTGCAAAGGGTAGCCGGACATATACCCTGGAGTGTATTCTGGAAGTATGATTCTGTATCCAAAAGCATTGAACGAAAAACCAACACCGGGTAGAGCAGAGGTAGATGCACCTCCAGCCAATATTTGAATTCCGGACGAGGATCCCTGATTTGGCTGCTTGAGACATATAGACAATAAAGTAACTGTTGCAGCTATACCCAGAAGTATTGCTAGTTGTGCCAGCAATGAACTCCTTGTACCAGTGGTTTTAATTTCTTGACTTCCAACATCGGCCGTTTCATCTTGTCTCTCAGAGTTATCTATGCAGCTTGCAGAGTCAGAATATTCTGTATCATCTTGCTGGAAGCTTCTAACGCTAAATATAATGAACAAAATGTTATTATTATGTATATAAATGCTCATTAAACTATATTGCTGACAATAATTGGTAAAAGGGCATCCTGTCATAATTGGTAACTTTGATTTACAGATATATTATTCTCATCGAAGTTACTTCACCTTCTTCCTATTGAAAAAGGGTCAAAAGTTGTTCCAAGCGCCCGTGCGCGTATATATCAATTAATGACAAATGCGAATATTTTATTCAATAAGGCCAGACGTCCCAAACCTATCTCTGATTGTTATTTACTGAGGCAGCGAACAATAAGATTTTCTAGTTTTTCCCATTGATAAGATCATGTGTATGTCTCAGACTCGTAGCAAAACTAGATTTTTCACTCTCAGTTTTCCCCAATTTAACAACCACATATTCACTTAGTTCAATCTTAACTTCCCTCCAATCAAACCAACATAGATTCTTCACATTTAGTTTCACCCGTTTAGCTAGATGTCACTTTCATACTTCAGTAAGCTTCAGTACACAACAATATCATGTTTCCACCAGGAA
The DNA here is from genome assembly GCA_026074375.1 of Tanacetum coccineum. Taxonomy (NCBI): domain Eukaryota; kingdom Viridiplantae; phylum Streptophyta; class Magnoliopsida; order Asterales; family Asteraceae; genus Tanacetum; species Tanacetum coccineum. The sequence continues at coordinate 6,939 of BQNB010030747.1, read as the reverse complement.
TTTCTTGGCCCGAACTTCCTACGAACCAGCTTTAGCATCTAAGAAACCTGCTAGCTTGATCAATCTTGTCACGAAATAGAATATATAGTTTTAACATCTAGTTGGCGAATTGATGAATATTTGTTTTCTTTTTCAAACGCTTGAACATAATGTAGGTTAAAAAGTCATGAATATCGTTCCATGGTAGTGTTTCCACAAACGCATCACCTCCCTTTGCCTGTTTACAAGCCTTCCACTAGTTATGAGCATCCCCCTCAAGCCTTAATTTGGTCCGTATACCCAAGTACCTCAAAAATATTTATCTATGTGTGAAATCTAGTTTTCTATTTCAACAGGGTTTGGTGCCGAACTGAAGACTGAGGCTTGCTTTTCTGAAACCTCTCCAGCCACCCACGAATTGAGGTAGGCGGTCTTGCTCCACCACTACCCCCTACTCCCGTTATTGGCACCTCTACCATTTCTTTTGTTTGCATTATTCGTAATAGTATATTTAGGGACTACCACGCCTATTTGGAGTACCTCGCCTAAATGGACCGCCTAATGACCTGTGAGAACTTCAGTAGACATTTGGGTTTCATTATTTGATCAAGCCTTATTCTTTTGAATTTCAAGTTAAATCTCTAATTTGTCTTTGTTAGTTCGTTTAGATGCCTCCTTAAAACAGTCGTTGGAAAGAACTGAGTATTGCAGCAACTGTACAACAACCATTTACAGCATTGTTATCCGATCTAGTGGCCAGGCGAGGTAATCCTTCAAAATACTACTACGAAATGCAAATACAAGAAATGGTAGAGGTGGCAATAACATGACTAGGGGTTATGGTTGAGCAACAAAGCCTACGGATATTAATGCGTGGCTAGAGAACAATCTTCATGACATTTTTACCTACAATATTTTCCAACTTTCAAAAAAGAATAGTATGAATAGGAATATTCACCAATTTGCCAGCTAGCTGGTTTCTTAGATTTCTTAGATGCTAAATCAGGTTTGTAGGACGACCAGGCCAAAAAATTCAAGTGGGTATTCAATGACATAGAATATTGAGATCTTACAAAATGAATATTTTGGCATCAAAGCAGGATGGTAACAAGAAAAGAAACAGATTCAACAAGCAGTGTAGCACATTCAGGTCAACAATAGGTTAATCATGGGGAAAATGGCGTCAAAATACGCAACAAGGATATGGGCAAACCAAAATCGCTATCTAAAACATTCCAATGTGGCATATTCTAGTCCCGATCCAACAACGAAGACTATCTGTGGGAAACACGTAATGGATGCAATGATGGGAATAATACACAGAATGCTAGTGAAGGGAGAGTATTTGCAATGACAACAAATCAGTTTGCAAATGCTTCAGCGGAGAAATCATCGAGTTTCAACTTCCAATTGCACATTAAGTTGATTGAGGTACAAATATTATCTCTTTAGCAAGCATTCATTTATTCGTAAAGATACTCAGTACGGATTATTGGTTCTTGTGTATATATATTTAGTTGATATCCATACTAATTAAGTACATTGATTAAATGGCCTTTCGTTCTTTATTGTTATAGCCTCCTCTTTAGTACCTTCAATTCACTGTCAAAGATATATTATAATTATTGCTTCATTGTAATTGGACCTAAATGTTATTGCTCTATTTGTAACGTATGGTCAAGTAGCCTCTGGTTCCTTTGGAACTGAGGTGTTACAACTACACCCAAGTCTAGTATCAGTTATATCAAAATTCAAAATATTCTTATTAGCATTTACTATCGTGAACTATCTTATGTGTCATCGAGTAGCCTCTTGTTCCTTAGAATTGTTGAATGTTAAACCCCGTAGGTATAATGTATTATTCGACGACAATATACAGTGATTACATGAGACATAAATAAAAAAACCCTAACGGACCCTAAACCCACAAACGGGCTTGGGCCGACTAACTTAATGTATCTCATGTAATCACTATATATTGTCGTCGAATAATACATTATATAACGGGTATGTCATAACAAGCTTATATAAGGCCACAAGTTTCAAAAAATAAGGCGAAAACATATAAGCTCATAAACCATAGTAATAAACAAACACCTCCTAATTAACAACATTTCAGGTAACATATAAGAAAATTACCGAAAACTCGAACGGTTAAAAAAATTAACCGCACTGTTAACGCCTAGCTTTCCTTTACTCAACAACAACAATGTGCCACCTGTGAAATGAACATTACTGTTTAAACGTTTATGAAAGCAGGAGTGAGGTTGACGGTTACGGTGGAGCAAAGGTGAGGTTCCGACGGAAAGAACCACCGCCATTGACGGAAGCGTGTGGCGGAGGTAAGGTGGTTGTTGCACACCGTGAAATTTGGATTTTTATTTTATTTTATTTATTCTGGTGATGAAGAATTTATATACGGGAGGGATATTCGGGGGTTATGGTTGAGACTTGATTGAGAACACAAGTGAAGTGTTGTGTACTTGTGTGGGCCATTTGTTTTGTTCACTGCATCACACTTGGGCTTTCTTTATTAGTTGTTCCAATTCTTAATGTTATTATGGCTAATTCTAGAATTGACCCAAAAATAAAACCATGATCAAATGATTGTAAAAAAAACTCACTTCGTTATTTGCCTCATACGATTTATGCAATTTATGTGACTATTGACAAATGTACATTAGAGTAAAATATTGATTCTATCCACGTTATTTGAGCCTTTCTAAAATATCCGGTTTAAAAACTTTAATTCTTGCTTTAAAATAGGCTCAAGATTCTTTTGTGGAGCTAATACAATCTCATGCTTTATTCAAAGTTACACAAAATATGCATTGTTCTGTCTTCAATCGCCTCGTACAACTATTGTGATCTATAGAATCGAGGCCTTCAAACACATATTGAATATTACACAAATACATATCCACTTATTAACAAAAAAAACATTAATTCATACACATACATGGATTTGAAAAATAAAACACATTAATCACCACAAACATCATCTTCATCATCACCATTACACATTAATCACCAATACTAACAAGAAAATATAAGTGTTTAACCAAATAGTTAATAGCAAATAGTTGTGTATTTTTTTTAAGGGCAAATGGCATAAAAAAGGCACCCAACTTAGGGTCTAATTCCAATCAAGGTACTCTACTTTTTTTTTGCACATAAAGGATGTCAACTTTTTTTTAGCCGATTTAGGTTTTTTTGTCACTTCCGGTTAAAAAACTAACGGTCATTTTGTTATTTCCCCAAATGAATTTTTTATGAAATTTAGGAAGGGTTTTTGACATTTATTCACTAAATCAAACGGGTATTAATCTACATACGCCAAGATTGATAAAAGTAAGCAGTTGTGAAACGAACTATCCAACAACACCATTAAAACAGAGATTATTTTCTATTTTTTCTATTTTTTTTATTTTTTTTGTATAGAGTGAATAGAAGGAACATAAGTGTTGACTGCATTTGGTTATAAAGATCCCGAATATTGATCTGATCCTGAAAGCATCCCAGTAGTTTTGCCGCCCACTACCATTTCCAAAAGTATCCCTGTATGAACTGATTGTGTTTTTGATGCTGGCAACTGTAACACCCCCAAAATTATGTCGCAACGGAAATGTAACAATACGGTGCTACGTCAAAGTACAAAAATCAAGATATAGAAAACGACCTTAAATGGACGTTAAAAATAAGATTCATTCAATGTCATTACAAAAGATCAGGGTTTTCACATTAGGTCCCATAGTTTTGATAAAAAGACATTAAGATTTTATAAGACAAAAGTTTCATTGAATTTTAAGAAATTAGAATCCCTCTAATAGATATCCGTCACGGCTCCCAACCAAGCTTATGCCTTAGTACCTGAGATTAAAACATGCTAAAACGTCAATAAAATTATTGAGTGAATTCATAGGTTTATCAGGAAATAGCGTGGACCACAAGAT
>BQNB010030746.1:0-54591 GCA_026074375.1 Tanacetum coccineum | reverse complement strand
CCCTTATTATTAATTGAATACACGTAGATTATATGTCAAATTTACTACTGAACTTATTTAACAGAATGAGTCGTCTTATATAATACCCTAAACTTATTAAAATATATTAACAATAATTATAGACAATTACACTATTAGTATGGCTATAAAAGAAAAAAAAACAATTCAGTTCCTATGTCTAATTAAGTATTTAAGTATTAATATATAAGATAACCTTTATAATAAAAATATGATATTTGAAGCAGCAAATAACAAAGCCCACGTTGATATAGTCCTCACCATAATACTCGGTCCACAAGTCATTCATCTTATCCCGTTATTATAGAAAGTTCGTTAACTGATCACGTTCTTATATCACTCCCTCATCCATATCTACCTGATTCAACAAAATTCCCTTTTTCTTTTTGATCACGAGAAAAAATTAATACTGACCTTTCATTCTAAGCCATTGTAACTATTAGGTGAATACTAATTGCATAGCCATTCAAAAAGAATAATATCACATCCATTTTAGCGAACACCACCAAATCATTCACATTATCTATTAAAAAAACAACATCATTTCTTGTCTTTCACTTTAACAACCCTCACCTTTTCCCACCTCCACCGGTAGACTGTCTCACCCTCCGCCGACACTTCCGACCTAAACGGAACCTCAACGGACTTCATCCCGCCGAAACCTCAACGGAACCTTGTGCCCGTCCGACGTAAAAAATTTGAAGGTTTTATAAATCTATGATTATTAGTTCATTGTTTCTTAGGTTTTTTTAAAACAGATCTATAAAATACTATTAGCAGATCTTCGTTTTTTATTGTTTTTTTGGCTCTTTCTTACAGCTAGAATGTTGCTTGCCGCCGCACGGTCTCTCGCGACGAAATGTGATGCCGCTTATTTCGAAAGGTTTGTAATGTAGAATTCTGAGTTTTTAATTGATGTTTTTGTGTTTTTTTCAATTGTTCTGCCGGAAAAGCTTTGTGTTTGCTACCGGAGAAAAAGTTTCTGCTGCCGGATTTGAAAAGTTGTTGAACCCGCCTATGGGTTTAATGACACTGTATAGTTATTATTGAATTTGTGTAATTTTTTCATAAAGTTAAATGTAAATTTTGTTTTATTTTGTTTATAAAAGATTGTGTGTTATGTAATTTTGTATAAGAAAGACAAAATGAAATACTGTAATTTGAATTACAAGAAAATGTGAAAAGGATGTGACCTCACTTTGTTTAAAAAGCTACTTGACCATCTGCACCAAAACAAAAAGCCAACTAGACCATACAGTATAAATTAGCAAAAAGAAAAAATTTAAAAGCCACTAGAAGATAAAGTGTAATTTATTTCGGTGGATTATAAAAAGAGGCAATGTGGTATGCATTTCAACTTTGATGTGATTGGTGATCGTCTATTGTGAATTATTGGGCGTGTTTTATTTCACTTTTGGTAATGTAAAAGTTCATATCGGAAGTATATAGCAAATATAGGGATCGTCGGCATTGCAAAAATGATATCAACAAAGCTATATATAAATGTTTGTCTCTTATATAAAATTGTTTATATAAGTATAAAAGTATAGAACTTAAACAATATACAAATCCATATACTATATAAAAGTATAAAACTTAAAAAATATACAAATCCATATACAAATTATATATTTTCTTTTTTAAATTATTGAATCGTTATACAATTTTTTTAAGAAATTTCCCTATTTGCCTTAATAGTACACACACTAATCACCTTTTGCTTTAAGTATTTTCTGTTTCCCAAAATGCCCTGGGAGACCAAAAAAACTGGGGAGACCTTCATGCAAAAAGTGACATGTGTCTTGGGAGACCTGGGTCTACTTTGGACACTTGTCAAAATTTGTGTGAAAGTCTCCTAAAAAATTTAAGTCTCCCAAAAAATTATGGTCTTCCAGGATATTTTGGGAACAAATTTTTTTTTGGAGCAAACATTACCAACACATGTATACTTTTGGGGCAATTAGAGAAATTCTCTAAATTTTTTACATAAAAGCTATTGGTACACTCAGGTCGAATGGCTGAATTTGCAACTTCTTTTTGAGATGCACTTAAAAAACTACCCCACCAACACAAAAACACATACAATATATGTTTACTTTGAACTTCAATCATGCATTTTCTACTTTGAACTTCGACTTATATGTTTACTTTGATAAATTATAATGCTTTTTTATATTTTTGTTGATAGATGATATATGTTGCTTAAAAATTCAGTATTGTATGTTTAATAATTGACTTTTTACATGTGACTCGTGCAACGCACGGGTATTACACTAGTTCACAGAGATCTTGAAAGTAAACTTCAACACAAATTTCTCTAACATAACAAAAACGAGTGTTTGAGAGTGTGAGTTTTGGGAGTATCGCTTACGATATTAAAGCTTCGAATACGGATTTAGTTTGGGTTTCGGTTTGTGCATGGGTGGCGGTTTTTGTTTCGATTTGCTGAAGGGTTTATGGTCCGCGATTGGTACTACGGATAGCGGTTCGTGCAAGTCTGGGTTGTAGGTTCGATCGTGTCTAGTTGTACCTTGTGTTTGTGTGTTTGTTTTGGCCTCTATTCATTAATCCCTGACCGAGGTAATCCTTGAACTATCATGTTAATACAAAATCAAAATTATCATCGTGAATCATGTATAGCTTGTTATAGCTTCATATGATATATAAGATTATGAGAATCGTAATCAGGAGCAACCATTTATAATAAATCGGTAAACTATGATTTCAAACAGGCAACCATATTCATCGTGTGTGAAACTAAGAAACTAGGGTACGGTAAAATGTATGAAAGAAAGAAATGGTAATCCTCCTAATGGCTTAATAATACTTGTATTATAACAAGACTTATGGTGTATATATATATAGAAAGAACATGAAAACGTTAGGATGTTACATGAATAGACCAGTTATAAATTTTTATGTAACAATGTCATTATGTCATTTGCCCTCATGTTTTCATAATGAAGAATTCAAACCGGAATCTAAAAACAAGTAGCGAAGATTTCGAAATCGGGTTCGATAATGCTCTGTATTATAAGTATGAAGAAGAAGGGTTTGCATGGAGTCTTTAATATAGTTAGTCCTTAATTGTGATTATTATAATGCATACTATATACTACAAAGCTGGTCCTTATAATAGGATTATGTAAATTTATAAATGTGATCACTAAGCTACTTGACATGTATGAAAATTCATAAACTGCTTTCGAACTTATTACGTTTCCACATACGGTATTATATTTCTTGTATTTTTGAAAGTGCAAGGGTCCTTAACAAATTATTAGTGTATATTATAAAATGGGACTTTATAATGGACATCTTATTAATTTCGTAATTATATAAATATGAACCCATCGTAGTTCATATGAATTTAGTGGTCTAAATATAAAAGTCTAAGCTGCAAACTATTTTTGTGGAAGTAAGCACATAGATTTAATACTAGATCACATTTGATCAAATAACTATAACTGATTTACAAAAATATATAAGAAAACAATATATAATCTTTAAATAAGGAAAATAAGACTTATCACTGGATCTGGAATGGAGACGAAAACAAATCATCTTTCGATATTGATCATCAAATAAAATTAACAATCTAATCTTCATCTTCCCTTGTGCTTGAATCACTATAACTGCCTGAAATTGGGATTGATCATCGTTTTGATCAATCTCATATCGAGCGTGTTAGGTGTATTCTCACCCTGGGTTTTTGTTGTTAGATCTGTTTTTCTCAAATCAATTAGACTCCGTTTCCGTTTAATCTCGCTGTCATTGAAACCCTGATATGTTTTTCTTTGCAATCCCTTTTTTATCTTGATCTCCTTTCAATCCAAAGATTCTAATGGGGAGTCGTAGATCCAAAGAGGACGACGTTGTATTTCTATCTCCATTATTGTTACAAAATTTTCCGGAATTTTTTCTGCAAAACAGCTATTTCCATCATGTAACAATAGGACATGTTGTTGATTCGTTTATCCCTAGGGAAAAGGACGAAGAAGGTAAACGTTTTGGTTTTGTTGTTTTTATTAACGGGTAGGTTACGTATAATGTTGATCGTTGGTGAACAATTTTTAAGCAACATGGTGGGTCAATTCAAGTTCACGCTAATAGGCAAGATTTCAAAGAGCTCCTTTGGGATCCAAGGGTAAGGGGCAGATATTAAGAAGGTTGGTAATTCGATCGTCCTAATAGTGGAGATTCTGGGAGTTCTAATTCATATGTTAAATGCGGTTAAAAAATTCATAAGTCGGTTGATAATGGACTCCCCTGCATTGTTCTTGCGAAGATTTTGCGCTCTCCAAAAAACTTATCTTTATCCTTAATGGGTGGTTTAAAGAATTGCGTCTTACCAATCTCAAGAACGCTCTTATGAACGAAGGTTTTGTGGAACTTGATTGTTTGTTACTTAGGGGAATTGTGGGTTTTTAGATTTTCCTCTGTGAAATCGAAGAAGGCATTCGCGTAATGTGGGTGTTAGCTCTTGGTTCTCGGAAATTGGCAAGCTTCTTTCGATATCAATCTGATGGTCTCATTTTGTGGGTAGAATGAAGGTGTTCCATTGAAAAAACTATGATTTGAACATTTCAAAAGATTGTCACCAGGTGGGGGAACTTACTCGACACTAATGACTCTGCTGGAATTGTTTACCACGCGAAACGATTATGTTTGTTACAAGTCACATCTCACAATATTTATGAAAAAAATAACTTAAGATATTTTCCGTGGAAAGTGTATTGGATTCGTCTAAGGATGTCCTGGTTGGACACCTGACCTGGTGGAGGACTCGGTGAGGAGGAATTATCTGATGAACGATTCATGGAAGAAGGAACTGAAGAACTTGAATTGAGAATGCATTTTGGGCAATCGTTCGAAGTTACCAGATACGGTTTTTGAAAATGACGGGGTTCAAAAAAAAGACTCATTGTGATCCTTTCGGGTATACCTTTGCTTAAACAAAAAGGACAACTGATCAAAAAAATACGGAGAGTGTACAAATTATAGTCCCAAATCCCACCGGTTTTACACTAATAACGACAATGATGTTACAGGGATAAGAAGTCTGTTATGTCTTTGATGAGGGAGAAGCTCAACGAAGAGATGGAGATTCTAAACAATTCCAACCTCAAAGAAAATGTAGATGAATCCGAAGTTTTGGTCGTTTTAAGAAATCAGTGGCACGAGTTCAGGGTCATTTATGGTCTTATGGAGGTAGTGTGAAGTTGCCAAACAATGGCTAAAACATGGATGGGGTGATAACAAATCATGTCGATATCATTAAAATCTCAAGGGAGCGTTCGATTGTAGTTCGATGAATTTTTGTCAATTAATATTCAAGCCTCGCTAAAGGCAAAAAGATTGGGCAATGGGAGTTAGTGTGAAGAATAAGGTGATTTTTTCTAGCATTCAAGCAACAAAGTCGGAGGAGATTGATCTTTTCAGTGTTGTCGGTGTTGGGGTAATTGACTTTTGAGCATCTTCATAGTAATTCGGTGGCAATTTAGGTGGAATCTTGTGGTGTTTGAATCCAACATTTTTTATAAAAAAAGCTTCACTATTTTGGTTTTTTAATCATTATTGGGGTGTTAGGTTATTGAACGGTATTGACCTCAGCTATTGCGGTCTATGTCTATGGATTTCAGCGTGCTAAATGTATGCTTTGGGCTACTTGGCGATGTTAATAATCAGTGCAAGGAGAGGTTGTGATTATGGGGGACTTCAATGAGGTTCACGTCAAATCAGACAGGTTTGGTACTAATTTTAATGTTCTTAGGGCGAATATTTTTAATTCTTTTATTAATTCCAAGGGTCTTGAAGAAGTTCATCTTGGAGGCAGTGCTTTCACTTGGTGTGCATATGTTGCGACCAAAATGAGCAAGTTGGATAGATTTTTTGTATTAACAATTTGATAAATATTTTCCCTCAAAAATTAGCGGCATCACTTTGGCCAGATTCTTATCCGATCATCAGACGATTCTTCTTCTAGAGGTCGCCATGATTTGGTTGGTTCCCCTTTTCCGATTCTTTTCTTCCATTGGATTCATCCGAGGGCTAATGAATTTCGTCATTCAATTGAATTCTGCCCTTCTGTTGACTCTAATGGAATGCGGTAAACATTGGCGGGTTAATTGAAATCTCCTTTAGCTCAATAAGATTTGAATAAAGATAACAAAAGTGAAACAGTTTTACTATTGCAAATTTAAGGAAGGAGTTAAAACCAGTTAGTGCGGTTATTGACAAAGGTACAGGTACTGAGTAGAAGCGGAAAAAAGAATGGAGGTGTTGGTTGCTCTTCGTAACATTGATCATATTCATTCCATGGATTTGGCTCAAAAGGCCAAGATCAAATGGTCAATCGAAGGCGATGAAAACTCAATTTTTTCACGGAATTTTGAATAAAAAAAACGTAATCAATGAAATAGGGGTATTACGATTGATGGCGGATTTGGAAGGAGCAGGCCTAATGATATCAATAGAATTTCTTTTCTCATTTTCAGGAATAATTTAGCTAAACTTCGAGAAGAGGGGTGCTAATATTGATATGAGATTTCCGAAAACTATTTCTGAAGATCAAAGTCAGGACCTCGAGCGAGAAGTTTCTAAACAGGAGATTAAACGGCTTTTGGGGCTGTGGCACAAGACAAATCCCGGGCCATGACGGTTTTCTTTTGGCTTTTACGGCATTTTTTGCCTGATAATTGAGCACGATGTTATAGGTTGTAAATCATTTCTTATCTATGGAGAAATTCCCTCTGGTTGTAAACTCATCATTTATTGCTTGATCCAAAAAGTTCCGGCCGGCTAACTTGGTCTTAAGGACTTTAACCTATTAGCTATTGGAGTTCTTCAAGATCATTTGCCAAGATTTTGTCTAACCGTTGTTAATGTTTTGGGGGACATTGTTAATGAAGTGCAATCTGAGTTTTAAGAAAGACATATTGTTAGACGGTGTTTATTCTTAATGGATTCTCAGTGTGTACACAAAAAGAAGAAGACAACTCTAATTTTTACGGTTCGATTTTGAAGGCTTCGATTCGATTAGATGGGATTTTTAGATGATGTTCTTAAAGAGTTCGGTTTCAGGTGTAAAAAACGCGTAACTGGATTCAAAGTTGCCTAACATTCTTCTAAGGGTTCTATCTTGTAATGGGTGTCCTACGAATGAGTTCCTATTCTATTAGGGTTGAAACAAGGCGTCCTTTATCCCCTTCCTCTTTATCCTCGTGATGGAGAGCCTTCATTTATCTTTTCAAAGGATCATAAACGCGGGGATGTTTAAAGGTATTGTGTTAGATCAATCTTTATGTCTTTCGCATATGTTCTATGCGGATGATGCTATCTTCTTAGTGGAGTGGAGTGATGGTAATATCTCCACTTTGATTCACGTTTTGAAATGCTCTTCTTTTCTATGCTTCGGGCCCTTAAGATTAACTTGAACAAAGTAGATATGGGGATTAATGTGTGAAAGTGCTCAGGTCATCCAAGCGGTGCAAAGTTAGGATTTTCTCGTTCTTAAGTGTCTTTTACTATTTGGGACTAAAGAGGGAGGTTCTATGACACGTGTTCAAGCTTGGCAAGAGTTAGTTAAAAAAGTGAGTTTCGGCTTTCAAATGGAATCCCAAAACTTTATTCTATTGGTGGGTCGTTTAACTTTCCGTTGACCAATGGTTTTAGGATACTATTCCAGTCTTTCACATGTTATTTTCAAAGTTCCTTACATCGAGCGTGCCTTCATATCTTGGTGTCTATTAGGAAGTATTAACTTTTAATGGCATTATGGGTAGTAAAACGGTGCTTGGGTTAAATGGAACAATGTTTTGACAGACCAAATAAAATGAGCGCAGCGGCCCTAGCGTGCTGTCTAGCTTATTTGCGTTAAAAAGATGGCTTGATGATTTAAGTGGGTTTGGTGTTTCATCTCGCAAAGCAGTCTCTCTTTGGACTAAAGTTATTAGTGGCTATTCACGGGTGGGGGTGTAAAATTCATTCGGATGGACTTCTATGGCAAATCATGTTGGCTTTCGATTTTGAGTGAAGTTCGATCTATCCAAAGAGAAGGTATGTACGTTTTTGATTATGATCATAGATGGAAATGGGAGTCACCAAATTCTGGTTAGGATCATTGGATACTAAGGGCATTTTTAAAGACCATTTATTCCCAGATTATACAGCGCTTGATCCTAAAGGAAGTTATGTCTAGTTCCAGATAGCGACACGAGTTTGGTCTGCTCCTTCCGGTCGAATTCTAGAGGGGTATCGAGCAAAATCATTGACAGCTTAGTAGAATTGGTTTCGTTTGTCACTATCGTGGCCTTCGGCTGACAGATGGAATAGGAATCTGGAGAGTCACGGGATATTTTCGTGGCTTGCTGTAGACGTAACGATGAGATATGCTCTTGGTCATTATGTCATTTACCCTCATGTTTTCATAATGAAGAATTCAAACCGGGATCTAAAAACAAGTAGCGAAGATTTCGAAATCGGGTTCGATAATGCTGTGTATTATAAGTATGAAGAAGAAGGGTTTGCATGGAGTCTTTAATATAGTTAGTCCTTAATTGTGATTATTATAATGCATACTATATACTACAAAGCTGGTCCTTATAATAGGATTATGTAAATTTATAAATGTACTTGACATGTATGAAAATTCATAAACTGCTTTCGAACTTATTACGTTTCCACATACGGTATTATATTTCTTGTATTTTTGAAAGTGCAAGGGTCCTTAACAAATTATTAGTGTATATTATAAAATGGGACTTTATAATGGACATCTTATTAATTTCGTAATTATATAAATATGAACCCATCGTAGTTCATATTAATTTAGTGGTCTAAATATAAAAGTCTAAGCTGCAAACTATTTTTGTGGAAATAAGCACATAGATTTAATACTAGATCACATTTGATCAAATAACTATAACTGATTTACAAAAATATATAAGAAAACAATATATAATCTTAAAGTATGGAACAGTCATGGTATTTACTTGATGCTATAATTCGCGTAGATTATTTGAAGAAAGAGTGAGTCGAATTTTCGAATGTGCGTTGGCTTATTTAAGGTACAAATATTCTATCTTTTCTCTTAAGGATTCTTATGACATTTGATCCGTATCTATTTGCACTTTTGAGATTCCTATATATGTTCCCTATCCTTTGATTCGTTATTCGTTGCTACCTATTTGATTACTTCGTTGAACCCTTTGATTTCGTTTGATATATGCTTCGTTTGACATTGCCATGATATGAACTATTCTGTTTTGCTTAGTCATGACCTTCTTTGGACATAATATGTTTCGTTTCGATATGCTATATGAACTCTTTATTTTGTTCTGATGCCCGAGCTAACTAGCTATGGAGATACAATGGCCGCGTCATTGTGGCACCAATGGCGTGACACCATCTGTGGTGGTGTGATCAGTCCACGGCGTTCCCATTTTTGTGTGTGCTCTTTATGCACTTGGCCATATATGATTTGATTTGATTTGTAGGGGGGCGTATGGATGCATCCTAGGCTAATATGTGTAGGATTTGAATATGATTTGGTGCATGGCTTAGTGTGGTGCCAACACCCCATTACACATTTGTAGGGTACATCTGGAGCTGCAGCTCCATGTACAATGTGATATGATATGATTGTAGGGTCTAAGCATGTCGCATGCTTTAGACATTTGTTTCGAGCTCGGTGAGCATTTCTATATATTTTGTTTGATTATTCGTTTCGTTCAGTTCTTATGATATATGAAATCTTCGATACCAGGTTATGGTGATTCCATTTCGTTTACCTTACATATTTAATCTATCCATTTGTATATATATCTGTTCACTGAGCCTCTAGCTCAGCCGCATTTCTTTTCTCCGCGGCAGGTAATAAGAGGAAAGCTGGGATATGAGTGAAGAATGCTTAGGAGCTCTTAGTGGACCGAATGGATGATAGTTTTCCCCATTTCATTTAAATTGCTCAAACTTTGTATTTTGGATTTTGTCTTCCGCTTAAACTCTGTATTGCATTTATTTTCGTTTGGAAGTCATTATGTACTTGACTATTTATTTCCTTAGTTCTTGGTGAACTTTGTTGAACCATTTTTATAAATAAAGTCTTCCGCTTGCGTTTATTTTGATGTCATAAGTGTGACATTTGGCCCATTCTCGGGTGGGGTGTTACATCTTATGTGAGCAAGTTAAGTGTAATTCAGAGACCGAATAAACGACTTTGAGCCAAACATCTAATAACTATAACGGGTCAGTTTAATTGGCAAGCATATTTGGTATACCGGTATACTAACTGTTACTCTATTACAGCAACAATAATATGATTGAAATCACATTACAGATTTTAAAACATATCATTTAGAGTATTCACAAGAGAGGGTTTATGAGAATATTCATGTGTTATGAAATGATTTATAAACTAAGTCACCGTACTAAAAGGATGTTTAAAATTACCAAGAATGAAAAAGGTTCACTTTGCTAAACTTTTTATTGCCACAAAATATATATAACTTATTTATTATTACATCTTTGATTATTAAAGCCTTAAAAAAATTTCCATAGTTATAGTAACTTTATAAAATGAAAATCTGTTTAATAAGTGTATTTGTATGACATGAAAACTCCATAATCTTTTTTTTATTTGTGCAGTTTAATTTAATACATGGGTTTTAGTCGTAGAATAACAACGAACTTTTGTAAATGTACCGATTTGGTACGCGTACTTTTTAAAAGTTATACAATAGCAACGAACTTTCATAAGTGTTACACTCTGCACATTTTGATGATGCGTCACATTATAAATGATGCCACGTGTCAACCTTTAAAGAATGACACGTCATCAAAATGTGCAGAATGGAACACTTATGAAAGTTCGTTGCTATTGTACAACTTTTTAAAAGTACAAGTACCAAATCGATACATTTACAAAAGTTCGTTGCTTTTCTCCGACTAAAACCCTTTTTAATTCTTGCTTGTATCCGTCCAGGGGCGGATCTAGCATTTTCCAACATCAACAAGTGGGGTCAGAGAAAAGAATATGCTGGGCACACTAGTCACATGATGGAGTTACTATTTGACAGCCAACAAAAAAAAATATTTTATTTTATTTTTATTATATCTTTGAGAGAATACTTTGAATTATTCTCCGTTCTAGGGATACTTAGTATTATCCACGTTTAATTTGTGGTTGGTGAGAATAATTGAATTATTCTCGTTATAGGGATTCTTTTGAATTATCCCGTAATTTGTGTTGGTGATTTGTGCCGAGGTCACAAATCCGCACGACTGTTATTTTCCTCTTTTCTAGTTTTCTACTCTAGTCCTAGCTTTCGCGATTTCGCCGGACTGCGAGGGAGTGTTAGTTGTCAATTAGTTGTCATTAGTCTTAGTTATAAGATAAGCGTGACAACTGTATGATTTGTCAATCATTATTATGATTGTCAATTATTAGTTAATGTAATAGTTGTCCTTATCTTGTGTACGTATGAGGTGTATCACAATCTCATCCTTATCCTAATCTCCTTGTAATCTATAAGTACCAACCATGTGTTGAGGAATGAAATACGAAACACATTACCATTCTACATTACCCTTTTATCATTCTTACAGGTTTATGAGAATATTCATGTGTTATGAAATGATTTATAAACTAAGTCACCGTACTAAAAGGATGTTTAAAATTACCAAGAATGAAAAAGGTTCACTTTGCTAAACTTTTTATTGCCACAAAATATATATAACTGATTCATTATTACATCTTTGATTATTAAAGCCTTAAAAAAATTTCCATAGTGATAGTAACTTTATAAAATGAAAATCTGTTTAATAAGTGTATTTGTATGAAATGAAAACTCCATAATCTTTTTTTTTATTTGTGCAGTTTAATTTAATACATCTTGAATGGATATGTAATGAAATAAGACTTGTCAGTCATCCACATATATAAGTAAGCAAAAATAAGGTAAAGAAAGAATATTTAAATTTAAATCTTGATTTTCTTCTATGAAATCTGTTATAATATAATTAGTCTCAAGAATTTTAGTCTAAAACAAAAATACACATTTCATGAAAGCACGTCTTCCAAATTACTAGCAAAAACGTGCAAGCCATTCAACCAATAAACTCAAAATCATCATATCACTATAAATACTTAATATTGATTTCTTGTTCTTCATTCCAATACAATCAAGAATCTGCATAACAAAACATCGATATGGCAAACATGAATTCAGTTGCATTTGCATTCATCTTGTTGAACCTCATCAGTCACTCCTATGGTGCTCTTGAGTTTGGTTTCTACAATGGCAAGTGTCAATCTTCAGACGTTGAAGATATCGTAAGGAGAACAGTTGCCGCTAAGTTCTTTTCTGACAGAACAATCACCCCGGCTCTCCTTCGCATGCAGTTCCATGATTGCTTTGTCAATGTAAGTTACTTCCATTTCCATGCATGCAAATGTATATGTATGCATGCTCAAATGTTAGGACATGTTGATATATAGTCGATATTAACTCAACTGTAAGTATTCATGTAGTCTTGCCATTTTGAAGTAAAAAAGATTGACTATAACACAGTTATGGGGGAAAACATGATTGACTGGATTTAAGTTAGTGATCACATAATCTATTTAGTTACAAGCATCACGTGCACATAAGCACATTACATGCATAAAGTATAATATTTTCAATAGAGTGTTAACTAATCATTCTAACTTTGCATGAATTAAAGGGATGTGATGCGTCACTTCTACTAGACGGAAGCAACTCTGAGAAAACCGCACCACCAAATCTAAGTGTTAGAGGCTATGATGTCATTGATGCTGCAAAATCTGCGGTTGAGAGGGTGTGTCCAGGATTGGTTTCTTGTGCTGATATAATCGTTATGGCTACAAGAGATGCCGTTTCATTGGTAAGTACTAAGTAGTACGTACAAAATTAAGGCACCTCATCTGGTCGTAACTTTATAGTAATCTTTATCTATGGTTGCTTTAACTTTGAGAATTAATGTAGAGTGGTGGAGGTAGATATGCTGTCCAAACAGGAAGAAGAGACGGATCTGTGTCTATTGCACAAAATGCTGCAGTCCTCCCATCTCCTTCTGTATCAGTGTCGAATGCAATTACAGCTTTTGCTAGGAAAGGACTCAACGCCACCGACATGGTCTATCTTCTTGGTAATGCACCACTACAATTTCATTCATGCTTATTGTTATGATTAATCAAGTTCCATGTATTTAAAAGAGTAACCTCTATTTATCACATATACCGTTTTGCTTATCGCGTGTATTTTATGTAGGTGGTCACACTATTGGGATCGCTCACTGCTCATTGTTTCAAGACCGTCTTTACAACTTCAAGAACACCGGGAAACCAGACCCGAACATGGACAGGTTCCTCTTGTCATCTCTGAAACGTACATGCCCTCAATTTTCAAACGTTGATCGCACTGCAAACTTGGATCAAAACCCTTTTAGCTCCGCAGTTGTGGACAAATCTTTCTACAGTCAGATAATGCAGCGTAGAGGAGTACTTCAAATTGATCAAGAATTAGCACTGGATAGTTTAACCAAGTCAACGGTTGAAGCCATTGCTCGTTCGGCTGATTTCAACTTCAAGTTTGGTCAAGCGATGGTTAAGTTGGGTGCCACCCAAGTGCTTACAGGAACACAAGGGGAGATCAGGCAATCATGCAAAGCAGTCAATAGGAGATCGTTAACTTCTATATTCAATTGATGAGAGATTAAGTTATATTTTATGAGTTCGAAAATTAATATACATACATCTAAAGACATTAAATTTGGTGTTTTGATACCCTTGAGTACACTCAAACACCCATTATAATTTCTTTTTAGTATTCATATACAATTTGTTTCTCACTTCATCACTTGTATCTTACTCATTTAATAAATTTATGTTTTTTTCTGATATATTATCTCAACCCAACTGTAATTTAAGTTAACAGAACCATACCAATATATCAAAAGACTTTTAGCTAATCTTTAGAATAAACCAAAATTAATCTAAACGATCACGGACTTATGCTTTGAAACATTTTGATTGCGGGATCATACTTAGTTGAACGATCTCAGCTAAACTATCAACGATTAATTAGGTAAAAAGTTGATTTCAATAGATTTTACTAGCTAGTATGGTTGATATAATCTTAAAAACAAAAAAGTGTGTGATCAAATAATTTGTTTTTTTATTTAGTCATAAGATTTGATTATTTAGTCATAAGAATTGATTTACGATAGCATCTTCATTTTCAGCGTCCAGATTATCAACTTGACTATCAACTCCTCCGGGACTTCCTAAGTGAGACCCGGAACTACCATAACGTATCTTATGGCTATTTTTATCCTTCCCTCTCTCTTCATCATAGAGCATATCAGGATAGTATTCAAAAAATCTGAACCAAAAAACTTGAGTTGATGAGACTCGGTACTCTTTTCTAAAACATTTTGACACTCACTTCTAAAAGGAAAAACATCTTAATAAAACTGTACATCTCTACTTAACGCAATTTGTTTTGACTTAATACAAAAACATTTATAACTGTTTTTAAAGTTAGAATATCTCAAAAACACCCATTTTAATGATCTGCTAGAAAAATTATCCAAATTATTTTATAACTATACATTTACCAGGATACCCGGTTCGCGACCTGCCAGGTGACCCGACCCGGTACGCACCCGATCGACCCGGAAACCACCCTCACACAACCCACCCGGTTATCCGACCCGCAAAAACCCGCCCGCCCGATCCGAAAACTCACCCGCACCCGAAAACTCACCCTCAACTGCTCGATGTTTACGAAATAGCCCCTCATGTATACGCGAATAACTAACCACAGACTTTAAAAAAATAAATTACAAAATTACACCCCCTCCCGACCACTTACGGTTGTGTGCTATTTCCAGTTAACGACCGTTAGTTTAATTTTTTTTTAACAATTTACGATAATAGTTTTTGGGGTCGGTCGTTACTTAACGAATGTTAGTAATGACCGTTAACTTATTTTTTTAGCAATTTACAAAAATAGCCCTTATGGTTATCGGTCTGTTGCATCGTTAGTCCCTCGCGCCCCGCGACGGAGCGCGGGGAACTCACCTCGTTGAGAACACTAACAAAACACAAATAACCAGAAGTTCTCAAATGAGAAAGAGAATGCAAGATAATGTAAATCACTCAAATTGGGACTTTCATAGAAAGCATAGAGGATGAATTACTGTTAATTAAAATATGTTACCAGTTACATATTAGAGTATCCACCGAAAAAAACATATAGATCACATAAAACATTATAAAAGAGTCTATATTTCCTTTCCAATATCTCCTTCTAATTGTGGAGTGTATGTACATGAAGTCTTGATGAACAATAAACATTTTGTGATTAAGAATAGTATGAAATTTGTTATTAACAAATTATGTTCCATACTTCTAAAAGTTTTAATAGTTTTGTTAAACTGATATTTTACCAGATTTGTAAAAGTGACAATAGTGTCTATAACTTCATATTTGCTTTTAAGAAAGTTAAACCCACACAACCCTAGAAAAGTTATTTATAATAACCATAGAGAATCTAAACCCTATATTTACTAGATCTATAAAAAGGACCCCATAAATTCAAACTGAAAATAAATTCCCAAAAGTACAGCTTTCATGGTGCTCAAACATAAATAATTCTTTAGTATGTTAAGCTCCTTATGGCGAGAAATGTCACCTAGGGGTCCTACTAATTTGACTCTTTTTTAAGTATCAAATTTAGGTTGTAAAATTTTGATGAGTTGGTCGGCAGGATGACCAAGTTTTTTACGCCACAACCACTAGACATATTACACTTAACAGACTCATTAAGAATTTCATTTTTATTATAAAGGTAATATAAACCACCACTCTGTCTACCAATCCTTAGAACTTTCTAGTTCTTTAAATCCTGATGTAATATATAGCATTACATTTCATTAAACCCAACAAAAAAACTTGTTGTCCTTAGCAATCTTATGAACATACATCAACACAGTATTCAAGCACAACCAACACATCATATAAAGTCAGATAAGAAGTAAGTTTTAGAGTAAATTGCATAAATCGTCCTTAAAGTTTGGCCAAATTGCATTTTCGTCCCAAACCTTACGAAAGTGCAAGGATCGTCCCTGTGGGGAATAACCTTTAGGTCGCAGTATGTGTCCTCTGGAAGGACTGATACTTGCACAAAGGTTTGCCCAAAAGGTATTCCCCACTAGGGACGATACTTGTACCAAAGGTTCTACAAAACAAGGACGATCCTTGCCTTTCGATAACGTTTGGGACTCGAAAAAACTGCAATTTGGCCAAACTTTTATGGACGCATTTATGCGTTTAGCTCATAGCTGTTTTTAAATTCCCAATCTTGTAAATATATGAAAAAGTGTCATTTGTATGCCCGCTTGAATTTTAAACATTGAAACATCAATGACATTGATTAAGTATTTATCAGTAAAAGTGATGGTGCTGATTAGCACCTACATCCATTCTCCATCCCGGTATAACCAAAGCAATATGGAATAGGCAATTAGAACCAACCAATATTTTAACATTTTGATTAAAAAATTATTGTTATTAAAAAAACACCTGCCATATTGGCATGAGCACCCTTTTGTTGAATTGAAGTTTCCTCAATGAGACTCATAATTTTTGAAATTTGTTCATCTGTAAACCACATAGAAGAACTCGCATCAACATTTTTTAAAATATTGCTATTATTTGAAAACTTCTTGTTAATTTTTCTATTATTTTGATTAAAACCTTTCTTTTTCCCAAAATCCTTCGGATATCTAATAATTTTAAAACATCTGTAAATTATATGACCATTGTAACCATAATTCTCAGAAACAACATAAGGTCCATTAGTCACATTTCTCCTTTTATTGTTAACAAGACCATTACCCCTAACATGTTATCTAAACATGAACGCACTAGACATGTTCTTTGACATAATTGCTAGAGGCAATGCCTCTATTAGACTCCTCTCTATAAATGAGAGCATAAGCACCATTTACATCAGGGAAAGCGTCACGCCAACCTCCTGAAAAGGGAGAGCTTTACCTGGTTTGAGTCTGTATGGCGGTGGGTTCAAACCCCGTGGATTAGTCAGCCTAAAAAGCGAAAATCATGGTTACCAAAAAAAGGGTCTCTATAAAAAATGTTTCTCTTAGTCTGCATATAAATCTCATCAAGCCCCAATAAAATATTGCATCAATTTTATCAGTTGATTATGTATTTTAAATTTCTCAATAGTATGACAAGTACATTTAGGTAACTAAACCAAAGCATCAATTTTTTTTCACAATGCATTCAACTTGTTATAATAATCAACAATAAAAGAACCATTTTGACATAGAGAACTGATTTTGATGCAAATTAAACGTCACATAACCATCAACTTTATCAGTGTCAGTCTATGTGATAGGACTTTGAATACAACCGAGTTAATGGCGTACGTTAATGGTTGTGAGAAAGGTTTTAGAGTTAATCATGAAGGATGAACCTCGTTTTTTGGGGGGGGAGGGCCTTTTCCTTGCATCTCAACGTTAATACAAAATGAGGTTTTTTTGCCATAAGCAAGTATCCTAGAAGCAGGCTATTGTGTGTTGTTTTTTTTGGTTCCCCTCTTAATATTGGTCGGACCTATGTATGGTTGTTAACTTATTTGGTGGGCATGCCGTAGGGTGATTTTGATTATAGTAGCTGAGCTTGTGATGAAAAGAAATGGCCAAAACCATGACTCTAATGCATGTTGTTGCTAAGTTTAATGACCCTTAGTGTGAGGTTATTGCTTTTCTTCTACTGTCGCAGGTATATCCAAACCGTATTTTACTATGCGCACATGCTCTCCCTGGGTCTTTGAGCGGACCCAACATTTTTTTGATGCGGCTCTTCATTCTTCTCTGGAGCGTATTGTCATGGCGTATGGACCTGGATTTGGTGATTGGCAATGGAAGCTTGCCACCTTACCCTTCGCATTCGAGGGGCTTGGTATGTTATTCTGCATGCGATGTTTTGAATTATGCATTTCTTGCGTCCAGATTGTAGTCTGGTAGCTTGCCGACTAAGCTGCTGCGACATTCGGGTATTGTAGCTTCTGGGCCTGCCTTTGAAGATGACTTATGTGATTTTAATGTGAAAATAAAGATTGACCTTTTAAGTAATCCAAGTGAGATCGCTGCCCCCGAACTTATGAAGAAACTGGCAGATATATTTCACGTGTGTTACTCAAACAGTTGAATCTACTTTTTTCCTATCTACTCGTCAAATGGCTTTATGGAAGTCTCAAATAGAGGACCATACTTCTGATTGACTTAGGGTGGTTCTGATCTCTGGGTTGGGACAAACTATGAATAATAGGACTTACAGGTGTATGTTATGCTATCGGTTGGGAGTTTCCTTATTCTCTATTCTGAAGCCGTGCTCAGCTTGCTCTAGGGACTTTGCGAGGGATATTTATGAATATCATGTTGTGTCATGTGCTGGTATTGCTGGTATTAAAGATCGACATAACATTGTGCGCGATACCCTTATCGACATCTGTTTTTGGTCATAGATTTCAGCTGGTAAAGAAGTTGACATCGGGCTTAGTGACGGGCATGACAAACCCCTACGTCTAGCTGATATATTGCTCTACTCATGGGACGGAGGACTCGATGTATGTGTAGATCTTACAGGGTCCTCGCCCTTGACGTAAATTGGGATGGCTAATTTTGTGCCTAGTCATGCTAAGATTAATGCAACGAAACGTAAACGCGTCAAGTATGAGGCCAAATGTGCAAATATTGGATATGGTTTCTCCCCTTCTCATTCTCTTATTTTGGAGAATTAGAGAAGGATGTGATAACCTTACTAAAGTGAATGCGAAAGTTCTCCATGACTCAAGACATTGGGGCGCTAGCTGCTATTCACATCTTTCGTATGGTTTGTTTTGTTATAGCTAGAGGAGTGGAGGCACAGATAGTATCCCGGCTCCTCGCTAATTTTTTGTAAATACTTTGAATTTCTAATAAAATGATGTTTAATAATAAAATAATAATAATAATAATAATAATAATAATAATAATAATAATAATGATAATGGTAATAATAGTAGTAGTAGTTGTTTATAATTTAAAGCATATGGGGTTTTATTTGACGATATAAATACTTTTAGAAATTATGAAAATTAAAAGTTTTATACTTAACTATAAAAGTTAGTTTTAATGTTAACCTTTTTTTTAAAAGTTGAAGATTTGATTGTAAGTTATATTAACTAATAAAAATGTAATGTTTATTTTCATTTTTCTTCTCCACCAAATTTATGCATCAAACTCATCAAACTTTTTAAAAGTTTGATCAAAGTAATTAAATTTTGATTTTTGTGAGCGAATATTTTTATTTTATTTTATTTTATTTTATTTTTTGAAATTGAGCTATTTTGTTAGTCAATTTAGAAGTTCACTTGTTCAATTTGTATCTTATCAAATTAAGAGTAGAGAAGGATTACATTTATGAATAAAAACATTTTATCATAACAATTTATAACAAAAATATACCTATTTATATTTTCATACAATAATTTATCCAAAGTAACTAAAACTTCCTAGTTTTATATATTGTTGAATCATTAGATTTTAGTGAGGCAAACTCTATAGATTCGTTTATTAAAGTTCTGTGTACCCTAACTTATATTTGGTTTGTCACAAAAATAAATTAACATCGAAGTTAAAAATTAACGGTCAAATTGACATTTTTTTTGGTTAGGGTGCGGCGGCTGTGAACTCTGATTTTAGATAGATCTAGTATTTATTCCCCACCGCTGAGATGCTCAGTTTGTGATCGAAGATTATTTTTTTCTGACCAATTACACTAGTCCTTTGAATAAAAATTTGCATCATTATGTTGCTGGTAACTTGGCTTCTATAGATAATATACCAAATGTTAGTCAAGATACTTGGAAGTGAACATTAAATCCCTTCGACATATACTCTCTTTCGAGTATGAGGAAGATTTTGAAAAAAATCGATTCTGCTGTTGTTTAAGTAATTTACCGTTCTAGAGGAAATATAAGAGTTCCCACGCTTCTAGACGAGTAATCCACCTAAGTATCTGAAAGTAAGAAGGAAGATAAAAACCCGTTAGCTCGCCAGGGGGGTGTTGACCAGACAAGATCGGCGTTGAGAGTAAGTACTTTTGTAAGAGCCGAAGGGGCTGTATGTAAGAGCGGAAAGGGGCTTAATAAGTAATAAATGTTGTGTATGTGTGGTGTAATTAAATTGCTCTCCTCCAAGTAGTAAATGCTTGGGGTATTAATACTACTTGAATTTACTTGTGTAGAATATATGTTCTTGACACCTCAGGAATGAAGGAGACGCACCTATGCCAAGCCTTTTTTGCCTTGGGACTATGTCTCGCTTTTTCTGCGGTATATCCTTGGGAGACATCGCTCCTTAATTCCCGGGATAGTGATGTTGCTTAAGGTGTTTGTTACTTGTCCAACGGTTTGAAGAGGTGTCCCCTCTTTATCGCAGTCTAAGGTTTTGTCTCATTTTCGGGTTGATGTAGTACGCCCGTCCGGACCCGTATGACCCGTCCGGATATGGGGCCCGTCCGGTATATACGCGGACATGTCCCCCCCAGTATGACTTTAATAGTCGCAAACTATTAAAGTGATACT
Organism: Tanacetum coccineum; assembly: GCA_026074375.1. Classification (NCBI taxonomy): domain Eukaryota; kingdom Viridiplantae; phylum Streptophyta; class Magnoliopsida; order Asterales; family Asteraceae; genus Tanacetum; species Tanacetum coccineum. The sequence continues at coordinate 33,892 of BQNB010030746.1, read as the reverse complement.
TAATAACGTGCTCATACAGTGAACAGGAGGAACCACTGCTTTTGCTTTCGTCCTCTCCGTTTTCATCTTCTTTTTTTTTAGAACGCCTTCCTTGATGAATATGGGACAAAACCCATAATTACAGTGGGTTAAAATTCATTACTTGCTTTCGCCCCTTTTCATCTGGGACGCACACGTGGCACGCATCTTGCAACGGAGGGCTCAAGTTGGCCCTGACAGCTCTAACCCTGTTTGTGTGGACATGTTGGCCACGGCCCGAAGCCCGATTGATTTGCCTATTAATTACGACCACGCTTCTTTTCTACTGCGTTGTTAAAAATTTGAGTCGAACGTCCCTCCTTTTTGCTCTTCGCGCTTTCAGGTATATACTCCTTCCTTTGTATTTTTGATAATTTTGTCCCCTCCGTGTATCTTTTCTGAAAATGTCCTGCTAAGAGATCAAAACGTAGAGGTCGTCCTGCCGTTAAGTCTGACATGTATTCCTACTCATCTACTATGACTGCCAAGGATGTAAAGGCTTTGGCCTTCAAGCATAACATTCCTCTAGATTTGCACCCGGTGGCCCTTACTGACGAATGGACTATGGATAAGTTAAGGTGATGCGATTTTTATATGGTCTTTACGAACAAATATTTTGAGTTTTCTGGAGTTAGGGGCGCCGTTTTTTACCCTTCTTTTTGGTTGTGCTTGACCCACCTTCCGCGTTGCACCCATCTCTTAGTTTTAGTACCTATAGGGTTGACTCGGCTGACCCTGTTCGAGTTATATTGTCGGAGTCTACACATTGTCCCTTCGGTGAACTTGTTCCGTGTATTTTATAAAATCGGCAAACAAGGGGATTGGTTTTTACCTTTGAGAGTGGTGTTGTAGTCCGGGGTATCTGGTGGGAAGATTTTAAACGAAACCTTTTTTGTTTAAAAGGGTGGAAGAAAAGGTTTTTCTTTTGGATCGAAGAGTATTCTCAGGCTATGCTGGATGGATCACGATTTTGACATCACATGATCCTCTTGCATTACGATGCTTCCGCGCACTCTGGATTGTTGTGACATTGACCAAATAAAGCATCGATTTAGACCCGTACCTTCTGGATTTACTTTTTCACGCCAGGGTTGGCACCACTTGGGTAGTTCTCTGGATTTCATCCAATGTTCTAAGAATTACCGAGGGGAATGGTAAAGATCCCTTATTATTTATTTATGACCCCTTCCCTTTTTCTTGTTGGAGGGTATGCTTTTTCTTTTTCCTGAATCGTTTTTCTCCCTTTGCAGTTGTCACGATGTCTGAGTATCTACGATTTCCTTTCTTGGATGGTGCTACTATCGAGCAGGGTGATGTCCTTTCTGCTCGAGATGCTATTACCTCACATACCACTGGTCCTTTACTTGTTAACCAATCTCTTCCGGAAAAGACTGCCAGGTTGAAGGAAGTGGAAATTCCTGATCCCAAAATTGTTGCTATTAGGGAAAGGAAGGCCCGTGCGGCCGCTAAGAAGCGAGCCGAGAGAAAAAGAGCTGCTGGTGGTGAGGGTGGTTCGAAGGGGAAGCCGAAGAGGCGTAAGACTTCTGCTGTCCGTGCTGAGGAGGAGGATTCTACTGAGGAGGCCTCTTCCGCGAGTCCTCTTCGAACTGTTGCACCCAATCCCTCCTTTCTGCTAAAAGATGTTGATGATGCGGGAACTGCTGAGTCTCGAGGAGACGAACATGTCAGCGTCCCTTATCACGATTCTGCTAACACCACTCATAATCATACTGTGGATCACGACGAGAGCTTTGGTGAGTCAAACCGAGGAACATGTGAGACAGGATGGAATTATCCTGCCGAGTGAGACCAGGCTTGTTCTGAGTAGCTCCTGTTCGCATGCCGGAATCCTTAAAAAGACGGCTGTCAAAACCTTGTTCCCGTTTGGTCCTCTTCTATCCTAGCTGGTATGTTTGTATATCCTTCAAGATTTTCTTTTCTTGCGTATCGCCTTTGTGTATTTTCCTAGCTTGTCTTATTTGTTAGGAGGGAATTCATGCCGATGGAGCTGAGTCCTCCCACCCTAGTTATGTTTATGTACCGACACAGAATGGATTCCAACCACAAGGTCATCGAGTGGGGACACTCCTGAGGAATGCAGGGAATTGTTGAGCACATTTTTGGCATCCCCCTTGCTGTTAGAGAGGAGATGAACGGGGGGGGCCACTTTATGACAAACAATAAATGCATGTGGAAAAGGGCTTTGGTTTAGTATTGCCGAGGGAGACCATGGTCAAACTGATGTCTCCTCTGGTTTGAAGCTCTTTATGAGGCCCCATTGGCCTTGAAAGAAGATGGAAGATGTAACAGCCAACTCCTTGTACTGTGAGCACCCGGACGGATTTACCCATGCTGTCTACACTTGTACAATTACTTTGTCAACAGATATCAGCAGGTCCCGAGGAGTGCATGCGGTCTGCGCTGAGAAATTGATTAATGCCGAGCGGAGAGAGATGAGCTTGAGGGCTGTTTAATGCTGCATCAAGTCTCGTAAATTAAAGAAATTTGGAAGCTGAATTGCTAGGAAAGATTCTAGCTTTTGTCTTTCCGATGGGTGTCCAACGAGAGGGCTGTTGAGAATGCTGAGCTTGTGACGAAGCTTGGGTACTTTGAATAAAAGAAAAAATTGATTACCATTGGAAGCTCCTCTCCTACAGTTGTCAGGCGTATCTCTTTTAAACAGCCAATGCAGTATAGGAGAGCTTGTCTATTCCTTTAATTTTAGCCATTAGCCGGGTGGGCCAAGGTTTAGCTGTGAAACGGTCTTGAGAAGGATCTTATGGATGTAGTTGGGGAGGTCCAGGTTTTGATCCTTATATCAGATACAAGAGACGTCTGTAGAGTATGACAAGCTTCTTGCCAAATATCTCTATTTCCTTCGAAGGAAGGAAAAGGTTTCGGCCTTCCTCGTTCGGACCGTCCTGGAGACTCCTGTAGTTGTATCCTGCTCCTCCTCCCAATGATGTCCCAACAAAAAGTTAATCCATCTTTCCAAGCTCGTGATAGTTCCATGTCTGTATCCCACAGGGGCTAATGTGTAAAAGTATTTTCCTGTGTAGACATGGATGTAATAAGCAGATGCACTTTTGATTACTTCCGAAACATTGTATTATTATGCCGAGAGTCTGCTGAGGACTTTCTTTTGTCGTGCTTTACATGCTTTTGTTGGTGCCTTGTTTTGCTGTGATTCCTTTTGTCTATTGTGTTTATAATTATGTGCATCTTGGCCCAATTTTCTGGTCACTATCTGATCTTTACTTACGACTATAACCATTATTTGCAGGTCTGTCCTGTTCGGCTGGACTAATCCCTGTGACCGGTCTGGATTTATTATGTCCGAAGGGGCTAGGCCCTTTAGTATGATTTATTATTACCTGACTTGGTTGTCTCTGGGTTTACCATATCCGGAGGGGCTGGGCCCTTCGGTATGGTTTATTAGTCCCTGTGACAGTTGTCTATGGGTTTATCATATCCGGAGGGTCGAGGCCCTTCGGTATGATTTATTAGTCCCTGTGACTTAGTTGTCTGTGGGTTTATCATATGCCTGGAGTGGGTCTTTAGGACCGCTGTGGTGTTATTTGAGTTTATTCAGTCCCTGTGACTTAGTTGTTTGTGGTTTTCATATCGGTGGGTCTTGGCCCTTCGATACAATTTATTGTCCCGTGACTCTAGTTGTCTGTGGGTTTATATCTCCGGAGGGTATAGGCCCTTCGGTATGATTATTAGTCCCTGTGACTTAAAGTTGTTGTGGGTTTATCATATCGGAGGGTCTCTAGGCCCCTTCGGCATGATTTATTAGTCCCTGTGATGACTTAGTTGTCTATGGGTTTATCATATCGGAGGGTCTAGGCCCCTTCGGATATTGAGTTTAGTAGTCCATGTGACTTAGATTGTCTGTGGGTTTATAATAGCCGGTGGGTCTATGCCCCCCCCCTTCGGTATGATTTATTAGTCCCTGTGACTTAGTTGTCTGTGGGTCTTATATCCAATGGTTATAACAATCATTCATCGGAAAATTGCTCTCCCCACTGAATTTGAGTCGTACACGCTGCTATCACATTGCACTGTGATTTCGAATATATTGATTAGAAATACAGAACTCATAAATAATAAAATCCTTAACAATTTGCATTTGCGTAGGGTTGATCGTGTGCCAAGATTTCGAGGGGATTTCTTGTCCTTCACATTGTTTGCAAACGTGTAAGAGCCGTTCTCGAACGCTTCTGTAACCTCTGTATGGGCGCTTTCCCACTTGGGTCCAAGCTTCCTCCTTGGTCCTCCACTCTACTTGCCTCATTCTTTCGATATACAAACTCTCCTGGCCTAAATCCCGCTGGGCGTACTTTCTTGTTGTAGTATTGTTCCATTTTTGACTTGTATCTGGCTTCCCGTATGGCGGCTGCTTCCCTTCGTTCCTGTAGTAAGTCTAGGTTCAAACGTTGTTCTTCGTCGTTGAACTCCTCCCTGATCATCAAAGCTCGTTCGGCTAGGACGGCATGCCTTTGTTGTGCCGGGAAAAATGACTCGCTTTCACGTCCCATACGGTCAGAGCTGATGGGGAGTCTCACCATTGCTTTGCTTCAAATTGAAGGTGCGGGTGGGGCCATAATACATTCGGCAATTGTTACCCATCCTGCCTTTTTCCCTTCCTGAATTGGTTTTGATTCCATTTCCATAAGGCTGTCGGGTTTGCCCTTTCAACTAAAACCGTTAGCCTGCGGATGGGAGCTACAGTTGTATTCATACTGTTCGAATCTCAAACCTTTTACACCCAACTCTGAAGGGTCGCTTAACCAGTTGCGCCCCCATGATCCGTGACGATGATTCTTGGGAGACCATATTATGCATATGATGTTTCCATTACGAAACGGATTATCTCCTTGCACGTTATCTTGACCAACGGCTTTGCCTCTACCCACTTGGTGAAGTAATCAATGGCCACAACTACGAACTTGCTACTCTCTCTGGCCGGACGTGTTTAACGGACCAAAGTATTTGTCCATTCCCCACTCGAATAGAAAAGGCCACGGCGGCCATGATGCGAGGTCATTGAATGTTTTGGAAGTCTTGGTATCGGGGCGTGAATCTGAATTGAGTCACACTTAATCTAACCTCTGTTTTTGCGTCGGCATGGCATGGTTGGGCCAATAATAACCTTGTTCATTGCATTCCTTACTACCGATTCTCAGGACCCCCATGCATTCCGCTAAAGATCCCATGTGAATTTTCGAAATGACGTACATTTGCCTGAAGAGGTCCTACACATCGCAACATAGGAATCAAATACCCCTTTTTGAATAGGACTCCTGACTCCATTGTATATTGCTATCTTGGCACGCAGAGCTCGTGCCTCGTTGTTATCCGATGGTACTATGCCTTCCTCCAAGTATTTGATGATGGGAGTCATCCAGTTATCACCCTCCTCTTCTACTATAGTCTGTACTTCTTGGACCTCCGTTGACCGTTCATTCAGGACCTCGACCAATATCTCTTTGGCTTAAGGTTATGGAACGGCACGGCTAGCTAGCTTGGCTCAATAATGGCCTTCTGTTATTACTTTGGTATGTTTTCATGGAGAAAGGTCTTAACTTGGAGGATGTACTTTCTAGCCTTTGGCTAGGGTATTTGTTCATTGAATCGTGCTAGCTTCATACACTACCATTATTCTGACCTGGCCACGAGCTTGGAATCTAACATTAACCTTCTATCCGTAAGACATTATCATTCGCGGGCTATACGTTAGCCCTGCTTGGAGAGCCTCATATTTTGCCCTCGTTATTTGTGCTGGAAATGTAAACGGAGGGACATAAGCATATTTCCACGCCACATAGGTCAGTTAAAATAAGACCAGCTCCTGAGCCTTTTTGAATGGCGACTCCGTCAGTGTAAAGGGTCCATGCCCTCTGTGTCGTCCTATCCCCGGAGAGGAACCTCCGGACCTTCAGGGACTTATTCATCTTCCCTTTCTCATCTTGGGGCGTCAGAGAGGAAATTCTGCTAAGATTTGACCCTTCACTGCATTTACGCGGTTTGAGGAGATTTTGTATGTTCCTATCTCTATTGGCATATTTTGCCAGCTTTCCCGAACTTCTGTCCTACTGAGTATGTTTCTATTATTGGCTGATCCTCGTGATGACCTTTACCGATGACTACAAAATATCTCCTTAGCCTTCTTGTCATTGTTACCAATGAAAAGAGCTAGTTTTCTCCAACCGGGGGCAGTAGTTCCTCTTGCCTCATTTAGTGTTTTGCTCACGATTGTACGGGACACTTGCCTTCCATTATGGTCTGTCAAGAGTAGACTGCGTTGTGGACCGCCTTCCCTAGACACCCGCATAGGTTATACGGTATAACATTCTTCCGGGAAAGTGGGTTCCGTAGTGTCAGCGATGGAAGCGACATGATCAGTCTCTTTCAATCTGGATGAAAAGCCTCCCTCCGCTCTCCGCGTCCATAGGTATTCGTGTTTGTTCTACCTTCGTTATATTTTTCATGTGTTGAAGAAAGGGAGGGCTCCTTTCGGCTGATTTGGCCAAGAACACAGATTTAAATAAGGTCTCAGTTTACCGCTGGGCGTTGCATCTCTTTCAGGTTTTAGGAGACTGAAGGTTCTGTATATAGCTTACGTTCTTCTTAGATTGCTTGGTTCCCTCGAAGAGTGACCATGTACCCCAGGAACTTGCCTTCCTCTACTCCGAACGAACATTTCTTGGGATTTAGCTTCATGTTTATTGTCTTCAAACCTTCAAACGTCTCTGCTATATCGGCTAGGAGACTTGTTTCTTCTTTACTTTTGATTACCCATTATCTTTACGTATGCCTCCAGGTTTTCTTCCTATATGGCTTTGGGAGGTACGAGGCTCTACCAGTCTTTGGAATAGGGTGGCCCCTGCGTTCTTTAATCCCCGAACGGCACCTACGTAATAACAATACGTTCCATGCTCCGTGTAGAAAGCTTTTTTTTTCTTGTCCTCTTTTGCCATTTGGATTTGTTGATTACCCTTTGGAGGCATCCAAGAAATCCACTCTGTTTACTAAACCCATAACGCTTCGAACTTGCATGTTTATGTTTGGCAAGGATTAATAATCCTTTGGGCATGCTGAGTTAGGTTTTGAAGTCGTCTGCCACAATTCTCCAAAGATCCGTACACTTCTTGACTAAAACTAGGTTGGAGATATTTGTCGGGTATTTACGCACGGGACTACCGAGACCCCACGGACTCATCCCTGCTTTGAATCCATTCGGTTTACTTCCTGGTTAAACTGCCCGTTTTATTTGCTGGCGGAGAAGGTTTTCTTTTTGACCATACTGCGTCGAGGGGAGAGGGTTTACCTATTGAGGGAGCTATGCTCTATGACCTCTTCGAGGGACCCTGTCATGTCGGCTGGTTCCCAAGTGAATACTCAGGTTGCCTTTTCAGAAGGTTTTTAGATTGCTCCTTACAGCCTTGGAGAGTCTTCCTCCCAAAGGTGACCATTTGGTCTTGGAAAGTCGGGGTTGATAATTACTCTGGCCGGTAACATCAACGCCCCCTCTTCTTGGGGGGCGTTATCTCCGCTTATCATCTGCTTCCTTATATTTTTTTGGCATTCAGCATTGTGATTGTTCTTTTTACGAGCGATCAAAGTAAGATTTCCTTTGGAGTTAGAAATTTGATCATTGAATGAATAGTTGATGGGATGGCATGTAGTATCTTCAGGCCTGGTCTCCCCAGTATTACATTGTAAGGGGATGGTGCACGGATGATTATGAATTTCATTGATGTCCTCCGGCTCAAACACTTCATTCCCGAAGATACTTTCCAGGACAATTTTTCCAATGTTTCGATACGTCCAGCTGCGGAAAAACCCACCAAATCCCGTTCTCGTTTACCTGAGTCGGCCTTCACCTTTTCGGAGGATCCCGAAGCAATGTTCGAACATGACTTCCACTAGGATGACCCTTGTCACATAGACCCGCCTTACGGAGATATCCTTCAACCTCCTGCTTCTATTAGCAGTGGTTTGTTCCGACGCATCGTTATCGTCATAATTTGGCGGGCAAAGTGATAGGAGTGTTCATCCAAGACTCCGTGCTTCGCGTGGTCCATTTTCGTTTTTTTTTTCCCTTTCTTTTTAGAAAGATAGTTGAACGTTGACATGTTAATGACCTTCTGCACCGTGAGGAGTTTCCTATATTTTGTCTCCTTTCCACCCTCTGCCTTAGATCTTTCATCAAATGATTAAGCTTTCCTGATTCTAAGGCGATTTCTAGTTGCTTTCTCAATTGGATACAGTCATTTGTGTGATGACCCTTGTCCTGGTGATAATCACAGTATTTATCCGGGTCACGTCCTTACGGACTTATCCGCACAGGTCTTGGTTGATAGGTAGTTGCAGTTGCGTTTTCAGTCAATTTGTACTGTATTTCTTTAGGGCACTTCGTCAAGGATTCTAATGAAACAGTACCGGGTTAGGGTCTGTTTTTCGAATCCCTTTGGTGGTGCGGGGATTTCGTAATCTCTGTGTCTTCCCGTATCGAAGTGTCTCTGACCTGTAAGTAATTCCTTAGCGCATTTCGGTGAAGTATTTTCCCTGGCTGTTTTGACACGTCCTTCGTGTCGTACTCTTTCTGGCAGTGGAAAAAAGTTCAAGTCGTTGGTGGACGTTCTCGTGACCTGACCGAAAAAGACACATTCGACGATGGATGTCGCGTGATTCTAACGGCCCGGTAATTCCGTAAGGGCGTATGCTCTCGGCCCTCTTACGAACTCATCCAAACGTTTCATCATTTCATTTGACGGATGGTGGAAAAAGTCTTGGGCACACTACTAGCGAAAGCTTGGTAGTTCGGGGGACTTAACAGAGTCCATGAATGAGTAAATCTTAATAACTTCTGAACACCATGATGAATCCTGTTCTCCAAAAATCCATTCTTTCTTTGATGTCGTTAGGGTTCATTGGCTTTCCCTCACTATCTTGGTGATTTCGTGAGGTTCTTTGTAACACGCTTTCTGGTTTGAATATCTAGTGGTGAAAGCTCCTCTCTTCAGTCCACCATTCATCTATGCTATTAGAGGGAAGGCTCTTGAACCATCCCCTGGCTGACCCGTCCAGTGTTTGCTGAAACATCCGGCACCATACCGGCATGGGCCATTCCCCCGAGTTCGCAGCCCCCACAAAACGATTCAAATGGTCGCCCGGATCAGTGGACCGTTGTATAATGCTCGATGTTGGTTGGCATGTATTTTCTGGACCAGCGAAACTCGATTATTCTTCGCGTTTAAAGGGCCGCTTTAATGTTTCTTTAAAAAGGTTTACTTAATCTTCATCATCAATTCCTTTCCCCTTCACCATGCGGTCTTCATTGGGGTCGTGGTCTTGTCCTATTCTTCGAGTAAGTTCAGCCGTAATTTTTCGGGTTAGCTTTGTTAGATTGTTTGTGCTCTTTGATTATTCGACTTCATGGCGGACTATGTGCCTTCGATTTGAGTTTCTTTTGTTAGAGGGGGAGTTCCTTCTCGGTAGTCTGTCCTGACCCTCATGTGCTCAACCTCTTGCGGGACCTAGTCATTCTTGGTAGATAAGATCAGACCTCGGTCCCACGGATGCGCCAATTTGCAATCGTTTTAAAGACCGGGTTTTGACCCGCTCGGTTCAACCGGTTGACCCGTGAACCGGCTCGGAGGACCGGGTTTTTGCTTGTTTGAGGAACGGATTGAACCGCCGGTTTTTTCGTTTGACTGGGTCGACCCGGTTTGACTAAAACCCTGGCTCCGGCCGGTCATGATCTTTTTACAAAATAAAATATAACAAAATCTTTTTTTCTCAAGGATTTTTCTAATTTTAATGATAAATTAAAGTGATGAGGACTATTGTTAGTTAATTCTCTATAAATGAGTAAATTAATATTATAAACTAACTTATAAACACCAACTAGTTTTAATATAGATTGTTATAACTTAGATTTATATTTATTGTGTTGCACATATTTGCTTTATTATAATAGAAATAGAAACTGAATCAATAAGGACTGTGAAGTCTTTAGAAATTATGAAAATTAAAAGTTTTATACTTAACTATAAAAGTTAGTTTTAATGTTAACTTTTTTTTTTAAAGTTGAAGATTTGATTGTAAGTTATATTAACTAATAAAAATGTAATGTTTATTTTCATTTTTCTTCTCCACCAAATTTATATTTTATTTTGTTTTATTTTATTTTTTGAAATTGAGCTATTTTGTTAGTCAATTTAGAAGTTCACTTGTTCAATTTGTATCTTATCAAATTATATAGAGAGATTACATATATAATAAAACATTTTATATAACAAATATAAACAAAATAAACCTATTATAATTTTCATACAATAATTTATCCAAAGTAATAAAACTTCCTAGTTTATATATTGTTGAATCATAAGATTTTAAATGAGGCAAACTCTATAGATTCGTAAAAGTTCTGTGTACCCTCTTATATTTGGTTTGTCACAAAATAAATCTAACATCGAGTTAAACATTAAAGGCAAAATTGACATTTTTTTAGTTCAGGGCGGGCGGCGTGAACTCTGATTAGATAGATCTGGGTATTTAATCCCACTGTTGAGATGCTCAGTTGTGATCGAAAGATTATTTTTTTCAAACCAATACACATGTCCATGAATAAAAATACATATATGATACTGGTAACTTGGCTTCTATAGATAATATACCAAATGTTAGTCAAGATACTTGGAAGTGAACATTAAATCCCTTCGACATATACTCTCTTTCGAGTATGAGGAAGATTTTGAAAAAAATCGATTCTGCTGTCACATCCAAAAGTCATACAATGGAACAAAAGCATACGGATTAAGGTAAACATTCACTCTTGGCGTTTATGTTTAGTCCGATTACCAAAATTAATAACCTAGATGTTCAAGGGGTAGATATTCATGCAACTCTATCTCCCGTTTGTGTTGGTGCTATCGAAAATGCTCTAACACTTTTTCGTTAAATGCCCAATGACGTCTCATTTATGTAAATGAATCACATCCTGGTGGGGTTTGAAAGACACCGTAATCTATTGATGATGTGGGGGTAGAGTAACTTGAATGAAAAGACTAAAATCAGCTCTAGCATGATAATCCAAACAACAACTTGGGCTGTTTGGAGGTATAGAAACTGTGTCTGTTTTGAAACCTCCATAAAGAGACATGTGTGGTGAAAGAATCAAATCCCATTACACTCGTGGCTTTCTTATCGTAGTAGGGCTTTAGAACCTAATTGAATAGATTGGTTGGTTGAACCTCTAATTTCTTGTATGAATTCTTTGTATACTTGATTTTCTAGTTTCCTGCTAGATGTTTATTAATGTTGATTGCTGTTAAAAGAAATATAAAAACAATATTGTATAATTGCTGTTAAAAAATTGATTATCTTACTTTTTTAATATTCAAAAATTAAGAAATACTAAAACCAAACATCATGGATTTAATGAATTAATCCACAACTTATTGGAGGATGCTTCTTAGTTTACTCTATCTCCATCTAGCTTCAAACTCAAGCTCAAATTCCTAAAAAACAAAATCAAGGAGTGGCTTAAAACAACTAAATCTAATGTAACCAACAGGCTTCAAGAGGAACATTATGCAATTTTAGGAATTGGATCATACTTGGACAGCCAAAAGTCAATATAGACCCAATATTTGTCATAGACCTAATGAACCAATCCTAGCCACTTATTTTTTCATCAAAAATAAAAAAAACCCATTTTACATCTTTTTAAAAAAAAATTAAATATCTCACACACTGTTAATCGTTACGCAAAACAAAACATATCATCGCGACGAGAATTAAATTATCTTTCTATAGAGGGGCGACACTATGTACATTCGACGAACTTTTTTTTATGATTTTATGAAGTCATATACGATTTTATGAAATCATATATGATTTATGAAATCATATATGATTCGTCATACGAATCATATATGATTTTCGCAATTCGTGACTGAAACAAAATTGAAAAAAAAGTTCGTCGAAATCACAAATCATATATGATTTTATGAAATCATATATGATTTTAGGAAATCATATATGATTCGTTATATGAATCATATACGATTTTCGCAATTCGTGACTGAAACAAAATTAAAAAAAAGTTCGTTAGAATCACAAATCTTATATGATTTTATGAAATCATGATTTCATGAAATTATATATGATTTCATGAAATCATATATGATTCGTTATGCGAATCATATATGATTTTCGCAATTCGTGACTGAAAAAAAATCAAAAAAAAGTTTCTCGAAAGTATATCGTGTCACCCGTCTACTGAAAGATAAAAAAATACTCGTCGCGATGGTGTATTTTTTGTCGTGTGACGATTTACCATTTGTAAGATATTTTATTTTTAAAAAAGAGGTGAAAGTGGGTTTTTTTTATTTTTGATGAAAAATAGATGGTTGAGATTGATTCATTGGATCTATGACAAATAATAGGTCTATGTTGATCTTAACTCTACTTGGAAATGGGTTGGAGGTACGAAGTGTACACCCATCAAGTCACTGATTTTCTCTGATTCTTTTAGTGGTTAAAATTAAATGGGTGGTTACAAACATTTAAGTGGCAGATTTGACTACATTAAATATTTTGTAACAACTTTTGCCTATTTAAGTGGCAGATTTGACTGCACTGAATGACCATATATTTAATTTGGTCATGTAACCACTAATTTCTAAATTATGAAGGATAATTATAGAAGAGATTAATTGGCCATTAATCTCTCATTAATTCCATTGACTAGGTTTTGAGTAAATCCCCTATAAATAGGGATCACAATTGCATGAAAAAACACACAGAAAACAAAAACACATAGAAATGCAGGGTTCTTGATCTGTGCCTAGAACAAAAATAAACACTTGGTTTTATCCCAATGAGGTATTCATGATACCCTGGCATATGATCGAATAATCTTCTTTGGAAAGTGATTACACGACTTCAAGTGATATCCGGTAACCATCTTGGTAATTAGCTAGGCTATTGATTGTCTTAACCCTGATTTGGGACACACAACAACCAACAATCAAAGAAGATTATTTTGTGATAATCAATGGCTGCTGCTGCTATGAAACACATGGCTTTAAACTTTGCCAAGATTTACAAGTTTGAAGGGGTGGACTTTAGAAGATGGCAAAAGAATATGCACTTCTTGCTTTTCAGCATGAGTGTGGTGTATGTGCTAACTACTCCTATTCCTGAAGATGGTGGTGATGATGCAACCGTGGAACAAATCAGGAAAAGAGCCAAGTAGGACAATGATGACTATGTCTGTAGAGGTTTAATCCTCAATGGTATGTTTGATTTTTTGTTTGATATTTACCAGAATGTTGAATCTTCCAAAGAACTATGAGATTTCTTGGAGGCCAAATAATTGGCTGAGGATGCATTAAGTAAGAAGTTCCTTGTTAGTAATTTCACAAATTACAAAATGACTGATTCAAGACCAGTCTTGGAACAATACAATGAACTTCTTGGTATACTTGGAAGGTTTACACAACATAAGATGAACATGGATGAGGCCATTCAGGTCTCTTATATCATTGACAAACTCCCTCCTTCTTAGAAAGATTTCAAGCACACCTTGAAACATTTGAAGGAGCAATTTACTCTTGTTGAGTTGGGCAGTCATCTGCATATTGAGGAGTCCCTCAGGATGCAGGATAGTGACAAGCCAAAAGGCAACAATGTTGTTGGTCCTTTAGTTGTTAATATGGTGGAGCATAACAACTCCTCCAGGTACAATGACAATAAGGGTAAACGTAAACATCATGATAACACAAGGGCTGATCCTAACAAGAAGGCAAAACCTACTTGTTGGAAATGTGGCAAAACTGGTCACATTAAAAGAGATTCCAAAGGTGTTAATGTTGGCAACAAAGCTAATGGTTCAAGTATAAAGGGTTCGGTGGATGGTTCATCCAACTCACTGAAAGGTCATAATATGTTTAATAAATCTCTTCAGGTTTATTATGTTACATATGTATCTGAAGCTTACTTTGTGCAAGATGATGATGTTGCATGGTGGGTTGACTCAGGAGCAATAGTTCATGTGTGTAAAGATAGATGCTGGTTCAAAACCTATGAGTCACTGAATGATAGATCTATTCATCACATGGGAAATGAGTTAATAGCCCTGGTGCATGGACGTGGTTGTGTAGATCTTAGGTTTAGTTCTAAAAAGATTGTTTCGTCGTTTAATGTTTTGCATGTTCCTAATATAAGGAAGAATTTGGTTTCTAGTAGTGTTTTGAATAATTGTGGTTATAAATAAGTGATTGAATCTAATAAATTTGTTTTATCCAAACATGGTGTGTTTATTGGTTTTGGTTATTTGAGTAATCAAATGTTCAGGCTTAATATTGTTAATGATAATATTGCTTCAGCCTTTATGTCAACTTTTAAACTGAATGATTCAATCTTATGGCATGCTAGACTAGGCCATGTCCACTTTAAGAGGATGGAAGATATGTCTAAGGATGGGTTAATCCCAGCTTTTGACATGGACACTGAAAAGTATAAGACTTGCATGCTGACCAAAATAACTAAAAAACCTTTTCAAAATGTAAAATGTGAAACTAAAGTTTTGGAGCTGATCTACAGTGATTTATGTGATCTGCATGCTACTCCTTCACTGGGGAATAAAAAGTACTTTGTGACATTTATTGATGATGCTTCAAGGTTTTGTTATGTTTATTTATTACATACTAATGATGAAGCACTACATAAATTCAAAGTATTCAAAACTGAAGTTGAATTACAACAAGGGTCCCAAATCAAAAGATTTTAGACGGATAGGGGAGGTGAGTACATGGATACTTTGTATTTTTAGTCTGTTGGTATTATCCATGAAATGACTGCCCCCTATACTCCACAACAAAATGGTATATCTGAAAGGAAAAATAGAGTACTGAAAGAAATGGTTAATTCCATGTTGTCTTACTCAGGACTGAATCAAGGATTATGGGGTGAAGCTATGTTAACATCTTGCTATTTATTAAATAGGGTTCCCAATAAAAGGAACATGATTACCCCTTATGAACTCTGGACTAAAAGGAAACCAAACCTGAACTACCTCAGGGTTTTGGGTTGTAGGGCAGTTGTAAGAATCTCTGATCCAAAGCTAAAAACTTTGGGTGAAAGAGGCATTGAATGCATCTTTGTTGGATATGCTGAGCATTCCAAGGCTTTTAGGTTTTATGTTATTGAACCTTATGATTCGGTTTCAATTAACTTTATTATTTAATCAAGGGATGAAATATTTGATGAGAATAGATTCTCATCTATCCCTAGACCAAGTCTCAGGATTCCTAATGGAACTGAAGACGTTGGTGGTTTAGTGGTCCCTGAAAAGGTCATTGAAGAGGTTGTTCAACAACCTAAACCTGAGCTTAGAAAAAGCAAAAGGAATAGGAGTCCAAAGAATTTTAGGCCTGAATTTCAATTATATTTAATAGAAGGAACAAGGGATGACGTCTCTGACCAAAACTCCTATTGCTTTAATGTTGAGGATGACCCAAAAACATTTGATGAAGTAATGAAGTCCCAAGATGTTGCTTTCTAGAAAGAAGAAATTAATGATGAGATGGACTCCATCATGGGCAACAACACTTGGGTGTTGGTTGCTCTACCTCCAAGTTGCAAACCTCTTGGTTGCAAATGAATCTTAAAAAGAAAACTGAAGGTAGATGGAACTATTGAAAAGTTCATGGCAAGGCTGGTCATTCAGGGCTTTAAACAAAAGTCAGGGATAGACTGCTTTGATACTTATGCTCCAGTAGCACGTATCAGTACCATAAGAATGCTGATTGCTATGGCATAAATTCATAATCTGGTTATTCATCAGATGGATGTGATGACAGCTTTCTTGAATGATGACTTAGATAAGGAGGTCTATATGAACCAACCTTATGGCTTTATTATGTTTGGCAATGAAAACAAGGTGTGTAAACTAATTAAGTCTTTATATGGACTGAAGCAGGCACCTAAGCAATGGCATCAAAAATTTGATGAAGTTGTTTTGTCTAATGTTTATTTACTTAACCAAGCTGACAAATGCGTATATAGTAAATTTGATGAATCTAGTAAAGGAGTCATCATTTGTCTATATGTTGATGACATATTGATCTTTGTCACTAACCAAGTTCATGCTGACCTGACAAAGAAATTTTTGTCATCAAGGTTCTTTATGAAGAACATGGGGGAGGCTGATGTTATTATAGGAATAAAGATTAAACATGAAAGTAATGGAATAGCAATTTCTTAGTCTTATTACATTGAGAATGTACTTAAGAAATTCAATTACTTTGAATGCACTCCAGTTAGTACTCCTATGGATACAAGTGAAAAGCTGATGCGTAATAATGATCAGGCTGTATTCTAGGGGGATTGGCTGCTTAATGTATGCCATGACTTGTATAAGGCTTGGCATTGCATTTGTTATGGGTAAACTGAGCAGGTATACTAGTAACCCTAGTACTCATCACTAGCAAGCAATTCAAAGGGTACTGAAGTACTTAAAGAAAACCATAGACTATAGATTGATGTATAGTGGTTATCCTTTAGTGTTGGAAGGTTACACTGATGCAAGCTGGATCAGCAACACTAAAGACAATTCGTCTACAAGTGGTTGGGTATTCTTGCTTGGTGGTGGTGTAATTTCTTGGGCTTCCAAGAAACAAACTTGCATTACTGATTCAACAATAGAATATGAACTTGTGGCTTTAGCAGCTGCTAGTAACGAAGCTGAATCGTTGAGAAACCTGATCCTTGAGATTCCATTATGGTCCAAACCTATAACACCTATTTCTATCCGATGTGATAGTGCTGCTACATTGGCAAAGACTTATAGCCAAATGTACAATGGGAATTCTAGACACTTAGATGTCAAGCATAGTATGATTCGTGAGCTTATCACGAATGGGTGGTATCTATAAAGTTTGTGAGGTCTCAAAGAAACTTAGCTGATCACTTGATGAAGGGATTGGCTAGAGACTTGGTTTTAAAGTATGCTGAAGGGATGGGATTAAAGTCCAACTAAGTCGCTGAATGATAGGACACCCAACTACATACTGGAAAACTTGGTAGCTAAGTTCAATGTGGAAAGCTGAACGTTCAGTGGACTGAAGCACATTTTTTATAATCATCGCAAGGATGTGCTTGGAACCTGCTGATAAAGGAGGATGAAGTCTTTACTTCTTAATGATTAATTTCTTTGAAAAAGTGCTTAGCAGGAGCATGAATAAAGAGGAACCACCTATGTAAATGTTGAGGTTTTTCCGCCTCAGGGAGCATGGACTTTGGCTCTTAAAACATTTATGAATTGGATATGGACACATGGCTTATATAGTGTTAGGAGTTTCTTAAGTGTTTGAAAACTTGTGTGTATTTTATCTTCAGGTATTCAAATGGGTTGAAGGGTTCAATTCTTAGAACACCCTGATTCTCGAATATTTGAACGTGTAATTTACTAAGATGGAAATTCACTCTTCAGGACATTTTCATTTATGCACTTGTTTTGTTTAATGTTCAATTTTTCATGCAAAGGAATTGTACTAAATTGGGGAGAATTGTTAGAAATTTAGTTCAATTATGGGAATCAGATCATACTTGGAAATGGGTTTGGAGGTACGGAGTGTACACCCATCAAGTCACTGATTTTCCCTGACTCTTTTAGTGGTTAGAATTAAATGGGTGGTTACAAACATTTAAGTGGCATGTTTGACTACATTAAATGTTTTGTAACAACTTTTGCCTATTTAAGTAGCAGATTTGACTGCATTAAATGACCATATATTTAACTTGGTCATGTAACCACTAATACATAAATTATGGAAGAGATTAATTGGCCATCAACCTCTCATTAATTCCATTCACTAGGTTTTGAGTAAATCCCCTATAAATAGGGATCACAATTGCATGAAAAAACACACAGTAAACAAAAACACATAGAAACGTAGGGTTCTTGATCTGTGCCTAGAACAAGAACAAACACTTGGTTTTATCCCAAGGAGGTATTCGTGATACCCAGGCATAGGGTTGAATAATCTTCTTTGGAATGTGATTATGATCTGGGACACACAACAACCAACAGAACGTGCTCATCTTCATTCTCTAGTAAATTTGGACGTGTTTCAAAAATTCCGTATCAAATGGGACATTGAGGGAGATGAAGTACATAAAGTTTTTCATGGTTTAATTAAGAGCATGAAGTACGCATGCGCCATGGCTTCAAGCCATGGCACCAGCCCAAGAATACCTCATGCTAACGATACTGGATGTGGTGCCAAACCTTCTCGGTTGGTATATACCAGCCCAAGCCAAGCATACTTTTTTGTCTTTTATGTTGTATTTGTGTTTTAGTAGGGTATGTGTGTACCATGGCATCACATTTTGTGGTGCCAATGAGGGAAGAGGTTTATGGTGCCAAGTTAAAGGGTGGTACCATATGAGATTTAGGTGATGTAGCATCACTTTTTGGTCGTGGCTTGAAGCCATGGCACGAGGATATCCAGCTCTCTAATAAGAAACAAAGACGTCATCAAATGGCCCAAGGTGTTTGATTGATGGCACTTGGTGCTCAAATCCTTTTCTCTTTGCATCCTTATCTCCAAGTCAGCAGCTTTGACCATCAGCAGTATTAAATCTTTCTTCTAGCAGTATTAACTAACTCTGGCAGTACTAAGTTTGTACTGGCAATACTAACCCATTAGTACTGTTAGTTATACCTTGGCAAGTATTAACTCTTATGAAGATTATTTTCCCCAACAATCCTCCCCTAAACTTGTATTGATTTCAACTCCACATTTTCTCTGGATTAAATCTTCTTAGTCCATCTTACATTGCTGATGAATCTTTCAAAACATCCATCTACTTCTGCACTTGAATCTTATAAACCTCAGAAGTTTAAAAGCCTGTGAACTCTCCTGATCAACCCAAAAAAAACAAAAAAAAAAAAAAAAAAATCTAATTTCTTTTTTAACATCTTGGAAATCATTCTCGTGACTTAGAGGAAAATTCTTCTCTGGTCACATATGTATGATATAAACCATTCTGCATTAGTAATAAATGTGAATACCAAAAAAATCATATAAACTACCAACTTACCACATTGTATTCCATGCTGATTCTCCATATTTCAATCATCTTCATCAGCTCAAATAAGTGTGCAGATCACCCACTCCCCAAAGCAATCAAATCATATCCTTCAGGTCTTAAAGCACTATACCTTTCTTTGACTAATCTGTACAATTCCTATACATCTTGTCTATCAAAGTATTTAAGCATCTTACTTAAAACCTTGTAGTTCTTGGAACTGCCATCTCCTTTGAAGATTTAATAATACATGAAATTTTCAGTCAAAGATAATCTTTCCAACCACAATGGAAACTTTTATAAGAGAGAATTCAACATCTTCCCGCAAACTCTTCTTTTGGATTATATCCTAAAAACCTTTGAGTTCTTCCTTCTCAGCATCTTCTTCCAACTTTTGTCTCTTAACAGTCCTTCTTTTTCTAGGAAGAGATTTCTTTCTTTTTGCTCCAGATTTCTTTAACAACTTCTTTCACTTCCTTCTGTGTAGCAACATCTTCTTCTTCAATCTTTTCAGGAGACTTCATCTTTTCACTTCCATGCTCTACATCCATAGGCTCAATATTTTGATTAAAATCCCAAACCTTTTCAAAGATTGGCCTAATGTCATTGTAAGACATTCCCTTGAAATCACTAATCTTGTAGTTTCCCTGATTCTTCAAGTATTTGATCATATTTTTCCTTGCTTGGGCAACTGTCTTTGGTTTCATCTTTAGAGCATGATACCTTATGACTGAAGGATCATTCCAATCTGTCTTCTGAGATGACTTAGCTTCAGACATAGCTCTTTGCTTTTCTTCTTCATCCTATTGTCTAGCAATTTCTTCATCTCTTGCAATATGTGCCCTTTGTTCTTCATCCATTTGTTCTTGCAATCTAATGGCTTCAGCAAAACTCAACTTTTCTTGTTCAAGCTCCTTCTTAGACTTTTTCTTGGGCTCAGACTCTGTCATTATTGCTTTTCCCTTGTCCTTTCTTGTCCTTTTCTCTTCACTCCTTCTTCTATATGTAATAGTTACTCCAGTAGTACTAAGATTTACCTCAGCAGTACTAACTATTGGAACTTTACTAGCAGTACCTTGTTTTGCTCCAGAAGTACTAACTTCAGACTGTCCTTTCTCACTGCTTTCTTGATCTTGATTTACTTCTGTAGGAGTCACATCTTGAATCACAGGTTCAGTTTCATTACTTGCTTTCTCTTGAATCTCTACATCAGATAATTTCCTCCCCTGTTTGGAAGAATCATCTATAATGTCATCATCATCTTCAGAAAGGACAACTTGAGCTCTTTTCTTGGATTTCCCAATCTTGACTCTAGCCTCTAATTTCTTGACCCTTAAAATGAGCTTGGTAAAAGCAGAACTGTAAGTTTTCTTTGTCTTCCTCAAGTCATCCTCTAATACACCAATCCTGTCAGAAAGTTTGGTAACCAAAACCGTCAATTCATTGAGTTTCAAGCTACCCTCATCACTTCCATGTATGTGAACAGCATGGAGAGGTGAGTCATGGGGCGTAGGAAAATGGTGTTCTGCTCCAGGTGATGATTGTGTTGGTGATGATTATGTTGCAGCAGCAGTGGTATGATCATGTGTATGTGAAGGTTCCGGTGAAGGTGAAGGTGTAGGTGAAGGTAAATGTTCAGGTGAGTGGGAAGGAGAGGATGTGATTCTTGAAGGTGAAGTAGAAGGTGCATGAACAATTAGCATAGTAGGAAATAAAGGAACTTCTTGGCCTGAATATCCCTTTGTAGGCCTCTTCATATTGTTAAAAACTTTCATGCTAATAGAGGGTACATGATATGTTCTTGTGTATTATTGAAGCTGGTGTCTCTGCATATCTAGGCATATTTGAATGAACCTAGGGTACATCAAAAACTTATGGGGGCTTGAAATATTTGACACCATATGCTCAAAAATCATCCTAGAAAAGTTATATCTCATATTGGTAGCTAAATAGATAACAACAGTTGTAATGTTACTACTAAACTGCTCCCAAGCAGTCTTCTTTGGGCTAATACAATGAAGAATACATCAGATAAGAAACCTCCATTGAGGTGAAAAAGCACCCTTTTAAAAAGTTAACTTATATGAGTCTGTGTGATATCCCATAAGTGCCAATTGCTCAAAAATCTCCGAGTTGGGTATAGAAGAAAGACCATCCTGATCATCCAACTTGAGATGTCTTCGTAAAGAAGCTTCAGTGATAGTCATTGAGTAACCATCAATGGTAGCAGTAATCTTGACTTCTCCATTATCAGCAGTAGAAACTTCAGCAGACCTCCAAAATTATTTGATAAATGAGACACAAACATCTGGCTTCTTTGTGAGTGCATAGAAAATGTGACTTCGAGTTAGGAAATCAATGACTTGATGAAACCCTTCACTTCCTGTAGATTTGTCTAAAAACACGACCATGTTGTGCTTGTCACAAAATTCCAAATTTGCCATGAATAAAAGTGTGAGTAATCGTATGGGATATGATCGTGTATGTAAGTATGAGTGCTGGAGAAAGTTAATTGCAATTATATAGAGAAAACGTAGAGATATTATTTGACCAACTTAAAGAAATTTGAAGTTATCGTGAATAAATCATGCGAATTTATAGAAGGATCACGAAAGTCCAATTGGTCAAACCCCTATTCCATAGGTATTTGGCGAAAATATCTCAACGGCTCTATTAATTAATGAAAAATCTGTTAGGGCCAAACAGTACTAACGGTCTTCCAGCAGTACTAAATTTGGTCTAGCAGTACTAAAATAAGCCTAACACTATTAACTTCTCTACCAACAGCAGTACAAACTCCAAACTTTTGTATCATTCAAAGATAGATTTACACAATCTCTCTTTCTATTTTTAAGCTCACATTTATTCTCTCAATTCTTTTAACTCACATTGCACTCTATCTATTTTTCACATAGCTCTCTTTCTGTTTTTAAGCTCACCAATTCTATCTATTCTTTTAGCTCACAAATTCACACAAAGTGTAGTTTTTGGCAAACTACCAGCCATAAACGGATTTAAGGAGTCTTTACCAATAGCCGTTTGCTTTGGACTAGCCAATGCTTCATTGTAAAAACATGGTGCATTGATAACCATATAGTTTTGAGTAAACTATCAACTATAAACGGATTTGTGTTGTCTTTACCAATAGCCGTTTGCTTTAGACTAGCCAATGCTTCATTGTAAAAACATGGTGCATTGATGACCATATAGTTTTGAGTAAACTATTAACTATCAACGGATTTGAGAAGTCTTTACCAGTAGCCGTTTTCTCTGGACTAGTCAATTCTTGATGTCTATTAGACATGGTAAACTGATGACCATTTGTTGTGTGGTGTGACAACCAACACTTCAAAAACAACCAACATTCCTCCCCTCAAATAATACATCATGGAATAACCAATTTCACACTTCATTGTTTATCCTGAAAAATTTAGCTTAAAACCATGAAAAACATAATCTAACCATTTTTCTTGTTTAGCAGTATTAATTGTTACTAACAGGATTAACAGTGAGACATAGAAATAACCAGCAGTATTAACTATAAGTAACAGTTTTAACAAACAGTTATAAATATAACTAGCATTACTAATTATAACTAGCAGTATTAATTGACAAAGACTTAACAGTACTAACATTTAACAAGCTTTACAAAACAAGCAAGAGATTTGGGCATTAAGGATTAAGCATTCCAATACTGGAGACCAAGTACTGAAATCTACCAGCATCAAAACCTTTTGTAAGAAGATCTGCTACATTATGTTGAGTGTCAATTTTAGCCATTTGAATCAACTTTTCAGCATTGCAATCTCTTATAAAATGATGCCTAATCTCTATATGTTTTGTTTTAGAATGTTGAACAGGATTTTCTATTATACAGATAGTACTAGTATTGTCAATATAAATAACAATATTCATGAAATTTTACCCATAATCTAGCAGTTGGTTTTGTATCCAGAGAACCTGTCCACAACAACTTGCAGCAGCCACATATTCAGCTTCAGTTGTAGAAGTGGCAACTACAGTTTGTTTCTTGCATTGCCAAGAAATCAACCTATTTCCCAAAAACTGACAACCTCCAGTGGTTGACTTCCTATCAAGTGTAGCTCCAGCATAGTCACTGTCAGTGTAAGCAACTAATTCCAATGGAGAATCCTTAGAATACCAAAGACCTAGAGATGGTTTGCCTTTAAGGTATCTAAAGATTCTTTTGACAGCTAAGAGATGGGATGTCTTTGGAGAAACCTGAAACCTTGCACATGCACATACTGCAAACATGATATCTGGTCTGGATGCTGTAAGGTACATCAAAGATCCTATCATAGATCTATAAAGATGTTCATCAACATCAGCAGCATCTCCATCTTGAACCAAAGGCTTTTCCAAATCTGTGGGAGTAGAGGCAGACTTCACATCTGAGTAGTTGAACTTTCTCAAAATCTCATGGACATATTTATCTTGACTGATAAAAATGCCTTTCTTTTTCTGTTGGACCTGTAATCCCAAAAAGAAGGTAAGTTCTCCCATAGAACTCATCTGAAACTTATCCTTCATAAGCTTCTCAAACTCATCACATAGCTCCTTCTTTGTAGATCCAAAGATAATGTCATCCACATAGATTTGAACAAGCAAGATATGCCCCTTTTGTCTTTTGATGAATAAAGTTTGGTCAATCTTTCCTCTTTGAAAGCCATTGCTCAAAAGATAAGTGGCCAAAGTGTCATACCAAGCTCTTGGTGCTTGATGGAGTCCATATAGTGCTTTCACTACCTTATAGACTTTATCAGGATGGTCAGGATCTTCAAAACCTGGAGGTTGACATACATATACCTCCTCTTCAATCTGACCATACAGGAAGGCACTTTTGACATCCATTTGGTAGACCATAAAACCCATATAAGAAGCATAAGCCAGGAATATTCTTATTGCCTCAATTCTAGCCACAGGTGCAAAGACTTCATCATAGTCTATGCCCTCTTCTTGAGTATGTCCTTGAGCAACAAGTCTTGCTTTGTTTCTGATGACAATCCCCCTTTTATCTTTCTTGTTTCTGTAGACCCACTTTGTACCAATTGCTCTATGACCTTTAGGTAAATCTACAAGAACCCATACCTTTTGCAGTTTGAACTATAGGAGTTCCTCTTGCATTGCTTCTACCCATGCAGGATCACTAAGAGCTTTAGAAACTCTTTTTGGTTCTTCCTGAGAGAGGAAACAAGCAAAAAGACATGTATGAAGGTCCTGATGAGTCTTTCCTTCATATATAGCACTAAGAAATCCTAGTTCAGAGTAAGAAGTTGTCATTCTTCTTGTTTGAACAGATGACTGCACATCACCAATCACATGATCAATTGGGTGGTCTTTGTGAATTCTTGTGTGAGGAGTGGTAGGAACTGCATAAGATGGTGAAATGTTCCCCAATTCAATTTCTTGATCCTCCACTTGTGTGTCTTCAGATGTAGGACTTGGTCCCACCAAGTCTTCAGGAGTAGCAGTATTAACTTCAGGGATAGCAGTACTAACTTCTCTACTACCAGTATTAACTTCTGGCCTGACAGTACTAACTTGTTGATCAGCAGTACCATTATATTGAAGACTGCTATCATTATGAGTCTTTTCTGAACCATCAATCTCATCATGTAACCCATTTTGATCTTGTATTTGAGCATCAGCAATAGATCTAGGTGAACCATCATCAAAATATGAAGCATCCTTCCAAATTGGCATTACAATACAATCTTGATCTTGTTGAGAAGATGTATTAGACTCAGAAACTCCTTGTATACCTGCAAAATCATTAGAAAAAGTCCCTGCAACCACTGGTACATAATTCATTGATTGGGTTAGAGAATCAAGATCAAACAGCCACTTTGGACCATTTCCTTCTATCATAGGCTTATTCTCTAAGAACCCAATATGCAAGTTTTCCTGAACTTTTCTGGTTCTAATGTTGTATACCCTAAAAGCTTTGCTACTTAAGGAATATCCAACAAAGAAACCTTCATCACTTTTTCCATCAAACTTGACCAACTTATCTAAGGTATTGAGAATGGTAACATGACATCCAAATGGTTTCATGAAGCATATAGATGGTTTAATACCTCTAAAGAGTTCATAAGGAGTCTTGTTATGAGGCTTGACTATTAAGACCCTATTATGTACATAGCAAGCAGTAGAAACTGCTTCTGCCCAAAATGTGGTAGGTAACTTAGAGTCAGCTAACATTGTTCTAGCAGCCTCAATGAGTGTCCTATTCTTCCTTTCAGCTACACCATTTTGCTGAGGAGTCCTAGCTACACTATATTCTCTTTTAATACCTTTTTCCCTACAGAAATCATCCATCACTTTGTTTTTAAACTCTGTCCCATTATCACTTCTGATTATTTTTACTTTCTTATCCACTAGGTTTTCTACTTCTTTGATAAAAAATTTAAGGATCTCACTTGTTTCATCCTTAGTTGTTAAAAAGAAAACCCATGAAAATCTACTATAATCATCAGTGACTACTAAGCAGTACTTTTTATGCATTAGACTACTAACAAAAGTTGGACCAAAGAGATCCATATGCAGCATAAACAATGGCTTAGTAATGGGATTAAAGGCCTTGGTCTTACAAGAGGCTCTGTGTTGCTTGCCTTTAAGACAGGCAACACAAGTTTGGTCATTCTCAAATCTTTTTAAAGGCAAATCTCTTACAAGATTTTCTTTGACAAGTTTATTAATATTCTTAAAATTGACATGACCAAGCCTTCTATGCCATAGCATTGATTCCTCAGATGTAGCCTTTGCAACTAGACAAGTTAAACCATCTTTAGGAACTATGTTTTTCATATCAAAACTGTACATGTTATCCTGTCTAGGAATTTTAAGAAGTATCTGATTTTCATCAGGCAACTTAAAATTAGGAGATAGAACAAGACATTCAGAATCAGTAAAAAGAACATAGTTCTTTTTGTCACACATCTGTGAGACACTAAAGAGGTTGAACTTTAACTCTTTGACAAAGTATACATCATCAAAATCAAGTTTATCAGTTTTAATAGTACCTTTGCCAGTAATTCTGCCTCCATTTGCTCCTCCACCAAAAGTAACATAACCTCCATCAAAGTCTTTGAAATCTGAAAGATGGGCTATGTTTCCAGTCATGTGCCTTGAGCATCCACTATCAACAAAGCCTTTATCATTTAGCTGTGAATTGCTCTGCACACAAAACTTATGAAGTTAGTTTTCTTTGGGGACCCAAGCCATTACTGACTTGGATCTGCCTCGTGCATCAATGTAATTATATTTGTTGAAAACCAGTGATGCACCATTGGGTTTGATGGGTCTCCAAACCCAACATACTAAGGTCTTAACATCATTAAATCCCCTTGCCCTGACAGTATTAACAGTTTGCCTACCAGTATTAAACCTTTGATTATAACACCTTTTTGTTAATGTTGTTCTCTTGTAAAAGGGCCTGTGAACAGTTGATTGTGCTTGATTTTGAAAATATGTCCTTGGTCTAGCATAATGAACTGTTGATTTGGGGTGAGCAGTATAAGAAGGCCTAACAGTATTAAAAGACCTAGCAGTACTAAAAGGTCTACCAGTGTTAATAAACCTAACAGTATTAACCGGACTTGCAGTATTAACAGATTTTAGGCCAGTCTTCATTAAGACTGCTCTTGGAGCTATATGTTTGTGTGCACTGGAATGAGAGGTTTTAGAATAGTAGTCATTATCTTTTTTGTTATAAATATTTCCACTTACTATTCTTTTCCTCTGTTGGTTAGGACAGCTATATTGAATGTGTTCAAAACTTCCACAGATAAAACATGCCTTGTTATTAAACACAAAGTTACATCCTAACTGATTGGATTTTTGACCATTCCAGTTCCTTTGGTTTCCCCTAGGTCTTTGTGACCTGTACATCTCTGCATACCTAACTGACCTTTTAACTGGTTTTTCAGGTTTAACAAACTCTTTCTTAGTAGCAGTAGGTATAACAGTTTTCTTTTCAACCTTAGGGTTAGGCTCATCATCATCCTCATCATCTGACACCCAATCTTCAATAATTGGAGCATCATTATTCTCTCTAACTTTCTTAGGTTCTACTTCCCTAACATGATTAGCAGGATAGAAAAACTTTTCTTTCCAATCTTTGTCTACCTTAAGTGAAGACTTAACAGGGCTAGTTTCAGTATCAGTTATTTGATGTTGTTCCAAAGAGTCATCAGTATTCTCCTTAGAATTATCTGACTCTTTATCACAACCAGTGGTAGACTTTAAACTAGAATCCCTAGGACCATACTCAATAACCTCAGGTTCTTTGAATTCTTCAAGACCTGAATAGGATAAGTCTAAAGGTGTTGGTCTATTAAGAATCAAAGGATGAGGTGAGGGGACAACATTATAACCAAAACCCTTTTTGCTCTTGTCAGTTATCTGACTTCCTAACAACTGTTCTAAGTCTTTTGCAGATTTATCAAATTTTGCAATCTTAAACTCAAACCCCTCCTTTTCTTGTTTAACCTTTTCAAGTTCATCCCTAAGTAATCCCATCTGATATTCTTTGTGACCTACACTTCTTTTAAGTAGAGCAATTTCCTCAGAAAAAAGAACTTCATGTTCTCTATATTTAACAATTTGATCTTCTAAAGTTGCTAAACCTCTTTTGTATGTAGCTGCTTTAAAACCAGTATCATCTAATTTAACAAGCAAATCATCATACTGTTTCTTTAGAGCTTCATAGTTTTTCAGACAAATTTTTGAACAAGATTTATCATTTGTTACCTCAGAATCTGAGAATGCCATGAGAGCCATGTTTGCCTGAATTTCTTCCTCTGCCATGTCACTCCAATCAAATCCAGCACCATCTATAGCACACATTGCCTTTTCAGAAGCATCTTCAATCTTTACAGTCTTTGTTGAGCTACCTTGATTCCAATTTCTGTTGTCTTTACTCCTAGGTGCTCTGCATTCCCTGGCAAAATGTCCCATTTTATGGCAGTTGAAACATTCTACCTTTGATTTATCATATCCAACAGTATTGCTTCCATCAATGATGATTTTCCTTCCAGTTCTCTGATAGAACTTTCTTGCCCTCATGCTTAGTAGTGCCATATTCCACTTTAAATCCATTTCTTCCAAATCATCATCATGAAGTTGCTCAAGGTCAAGTTGAGACCCTTGTGGTTGAGTGGATAGAAAGGCATAAACTGTGGCATCACTAAAGCTAGCAGTACTAATTTCAGTACTGGCAGTTTTAACCTTTGTGGTAGCAGTACTAACTTCAGGGTTAACAGTATTAATATCATTAGTACTGCTTGCACCTGAAGCAGTTAGAAATGCCAAGTTTTTATCATCATTGCTAGCACCAGCAGATTTCTTAACCTTCTGTTCAACAATTTTAAAATTGTTGTACAAATCATCCAAACCCATAGTATCAAAATCAGGTTTGTTCATCCAAACTACCACATGTGTATCCCATTCAGAAGGTAAGCTCCTTAAAAATTTTACATTCAGATCTTCTGGAGGAGTAACCACACCCAGAATTGCCAATCTACTAACAAGCCTTTGAAGCCTGTTAAAGATAGAATCAAGTGATTCTGAGCTTGAAGCACTAAAGTTTTCATACTGTTGTTTCAACAGAGCCTTCTGTGTCTTCTTTGTTGCTTCATTCCCTCCAAATCGAGCTTTGATTGCAGCAAACATTGATTGAGCATCAACATACTGGTCGAAGGTAAGTTGATGTTCATTGGGCAGTGCCATGAGCAGTAGACTTCTTGCCTTTACATCATTCTTTTTTACATGTCTTTTCTTCAACAGTAGAAGGCACAGTCATCTTTGTTCCTGTTGATGTACCAGTTTCTGTTGGTGATGTTACAGGAATAGGTACCCATAAATTCCCATTCTTTATGACCTCCCATAGAGCATAATCCTGGATCTGAAAATACTGTTTGATCCTTATCTCCCACATCTCATACTCCTTGAGTTTCAGCATGGGAAGCTTAGCCAAAGCATTGTTCTGAGAATTCTCCAACTCCATTACTTCTAGATCAAAGTTTCTCATAGCACAGGCTCTGATACCACTTGTTGATCCCACGCCTTGATCGATTCTTTATGTTATAAAGAGTATGTTACCTTGGATAAATCCAAAATAACAATGATAGAGACTTTGTTTGTATATCAAAGTGTATGCGGAATCTACACTTTGATACTCTAGAAGTATATATCAATGGAACAGTACTAGACAAAGAACAATGAATAAAACACAAACTGCTTCAATATTATTTGATCAATAATACGAGTACTCTTGCTTAGTACTAGGGTTACAACCTTGAAGCTATATATCTTTCTCTAAGATATATCTTTATCTTTTAAGCATAAGCATATCCTATACCTTAACCTAGGATCTCCTTTTATACACCACAAGGAGTCCTTTACAAGATAACTACCGAACTTTTAGGATCAGTTACAATTATATTCAAATACAAATCTTCCTAAAATATAAAAGATATACATTCCTTATTTATCTCTATGCATCCTTATTTTCAAATCAGCAGCTTTGACCATCAGCAGTATTAATCTTTCTTCTAGCAGTATTAACTAACACTTGGCAGTACTAAGTTTGTACTGGTAGTACTAACTCCATTAGTACTGTTAGCTATACCTTGGCAGTATTAAGTTTTGTGAAGATTTATTCCCAACATTAACCGTGAACCGAACCGCGGGTAACCGCTTATTTCGGGTAACCGCAAGTCCGGTTACCCGCCTAATACGGTTCGGTTACGAGTAGTAAAATAAATTACCCGTCCTGCGTCGGATAGTTCAAATTGTCCAACTAACCGAACCGAACCACCTCGTGAACACCCCTAGTGCAGACGATGCTGGTGTAGACGATTAGTTTCGTAATTTTATGTTTTTATGTTTCGTATTGTTTAATTTCCTTATGTTTCGTATTTTTTTATATTTTTTATGTATTGTATTTTTAATTTGTGTGAAATAAATTATGTTTATGTTAAAAAAATTGAAAGAAAAAAAATATAGTTAGTGGAGGGACTCAAGTGAAGAGGTGAAGGTGTGTTATGAGTGAAGGGGTATTTTTGAGTGGGAGTAAAAAGCTGATGTGACAGTCTGTGAGGCCCGTTTTATTTTGTGGCTTAAGCCACCATACCCTTTACTCTTAAACACATCTAAACTACACCATGTTATTAAGAATCATCTTTCTGTTTTTTAATTTTCTTTCTTGGTTCACACTCTCACTCCTTAATATTTCCATGTTGATGTTTATGCTCGTTTTCAAAGTTTTATATTCTAAATATTAAACTAGTACAACATGATATAATTTATATAAGAGTTTATGATATCAAACTTAGCTTAGATTATATTTCTAAACAGTAACTAGTTTAGTATTATACATGTAATTTGTAACACCGAATGTCTTTTGTTTTTTTAACGGCAAGGATATATTAAAACTAGCAAGAAGTTAGAAGAAAATTACAAAGTACTAAAAGCCATATTAGGGAGGTACAACCACCGATCCCATGACATTTTACATTTCTTTCGTCTATTACTAATCCAAAAATAAGACACACATAGAATATCATCAAAGATGTCATCCTTGCGAGGCTTAATCGTTCCAAAAAGAAGCTTATTACGAAAATTCCATATAGTCCAGAAAGCGACCATAATAACTGCATCAAAAACCTATTTGGACCCGGCATCAAGAGCAATATCATCGGCCCAAGTAACTAGAGATTTGATTGTCATCTCCGTTGAGGTAGTCACCCCCCACCAAACAGTGATCCTGTGCCAAAGAGGACACAAATTCGGGCAGGAAGAAAATAAGTGCTCGGTAGATTCTCCCATGTGCATATAGACATGGCATAACAAAGATTCCAAATCAATACCTTTGTCTCTTAAATTCAACCGAGTAGGAATTCTGTCTCTAAAAATGCGCCACGTCAATATATTAAGTTTTCTAGGGACCAACATGTTCCACCTAGTAGGAACCCTAGAAGAACATAATAAAAATGAGTCCAAACATGATCTCATAGAAGAGACAGAAAAGACACCAGACTCATCCAAATCCCACTCCATATGATCTGGAGCTTCAGAGAAAATGAAAGCCTGAAGGGTGCCCTGTAAGGTGATCCATTTTGAATTTGGAATGCCACTTCTTGGTTCTCTCCCAAACACTGCCAAAAGTTTCTCCGATGAGTTTCTTTCTACCACCTTAGCATCCGGGTCAGGGTCAAGCGGGGAAAGCCTCAAAAATTGTTCCATTAGAGGACGATTACCTAGCCATCGGTCTCGCCAAAAGGAAGTCTTATCTCCAATCCCCACTTTGATCCTATAAAAGTTATCCATGTGAAAACCTTTGACCTCCAAATGCTCCATAGCCCGACTGATGTTGACCCATGGGCTCAAACCTCCAAACCGAGAGGAAGGCAGAGCACCCTCTTCCCTATGAGTATCATGAATCGAAGAGACAATACGTGCCCATAAAGCATTCGGATTATCCCTAAATATCCATATCCATTTGAACAAAAGAGCCTTATTAAAGGCAGCAAGGCTTCCCAGCCCAAGGCCACCAGAATCACGAGCAGTAAGCACCCTATTCCAAACAATCCAATGCAATTTCCTCTCTCCCAAATCAGCACCCCAAAAGAAACGAGCCCTCAGAGATTCAAGCATCTGTAGAACCGTTACAAGAACCTTAAAAATATACATATAATATATAGCCAGGCTACCCATGATAGACTTTATCAAGGTCAACTGACCTCCTACAGAAAGAAGTTTAGCCTTCCAAGAAGACAACTTCTTATTGAATTTATCAATCATCGGCTTCCAAGAATCAATATGGTTCATATTGCACCCCACGGGAACCCCAAGATAAGTGAAAGGCAGGTGATCCGCAATCATCTCGGAAATTTGTTAAACTTCAGTGAGATCAACTCCTATCCCAATTAACTTACTTTTGTTTAAATTAATTTTGAGACCAGAAGCTAGTCAAAAGACCCGCAACATCTAAATAATACGCCTCGCATTTCGGACCCCCCAATCACATAAAAGAATAGCATCATCTGCATACAATAGATGAGAAATCCGAATGTCTGAGGAGCCTGTCGACACTCCTTGAAACGCATTAGCCCGACAAGCCTCCGAAATACCCACATGGAACCCTTCCATAGCAAGAACAAACAGGAAAGGAGATAAAGGATCACCCTTCCTAAGCCCCCGCTGAATATCAAACTCCTCCGTAGGGGCTCTATTAAGAAGCATCGAAGCTCTAGAAGAGGCGAGAGTTGCTTTGACCCAAGTAAACCAATTAATAGTGAATCCCATCTTGTTCATGACTTCAAAGAGAAATTCCCATGACAGAGAGTCATATGCTTTCTCAAAATCCACCTTAAACATCATAAGTTTTCTCCGGGTAGCTTTAAAATGGGCAATAATCTCACTTAACATCATAGGGCCATCAAGAATTCGTCTGACTTTGATAAAAGCAGACTGTCCGGGACTAACAATCAAATCAATCACCATGACCAATCTATTAGCTAGAAGCTTCCCGGTGATTTTATATTGACACCCGATAAGACTTATAGGACGAAAGTTAGAGGTAAATCTCGGGTCGTTGACCTTTGGAATAAGAGCAATAAAAGAAGGGTTACACCCGCGAAGAATAACCCTACGGTTCTGGAGGCTACGAACTAAGGCGAAAACATATTCTTTAATCACCTCCCTAAATCTATTGAAGAAGGACCCGAAGCCTTATCCGAACCACAATCCCACACAGCTTTCTTTATCTCTTCGCAAGAAAAAGGAGCATCAAGACTCGTAATTTGATTAGTTGACAACTTGAGACTGAAAGTGATCCTTAAACTCAGCCTTAATATCGTTTGGCTCAACCATCCAAACACCATCTTTTATCACTCCACGGATAGCAGCTTGCCTTCTCTTCCGGTTAATAGAAGAATGAAAATAAGAAGAATTTTTATATCCTTCGATGGCCCACTTAACCTTAGCCTTTTGAGCTAAGTCAAGATTCTCCACATGTTCAATTTCTCTAATTTGCTTAATAAGATGAACCCTTTTTTAGATATCATCTATCGAAGCTGAACCATCTTCGACCCTAGTCTGAATATCCTCAACCTCACACCGCAGTTGAGATTTATGAGCCTTTGAAGTTTGCCTTCTAAGATTATTCCAATGCTTAATGTTATTTTTAAGAGATTGCAACTTTTTCTTAAAAATAATCATAGCGTTCAATTCCCCCGCAACAGGCATCTCCCAGGAATCCTTAACCAGCTTATCGAACCCCTCAAGCTCCATCCAAGAATGAAATAAACGAAAAGGATGAGGCCCGTAATTAACCTGTTGCTCTCGTAGTAGAATGGGGTAATGATCATCCTTTTTCCAACACCGTAGCAACAAGATGTTGAAAGACTTCAAACATCTCCTCCAAGATCAAGAACCGGTCCAATTTACTCATCTTAGTACCTAACCTGTTCGACCACGTGAAAGAGAAACCACCCAAAGGGACATCCACCAAGGCCGAATCATAAATGAACTGATTAAAATAACGCGCGACATGTTCATGAAAAACGGTTCCAAACCACTCTAAGACATCTCTCACTTCATTAAAATCACCCATAAGCACAATCTCACCTTCGATCCTAGAAAAGAGCCGAAGGAGAGACTCCACACTTGTTTTTTTCCAGCCCAATCTTGAGGAAAATACACTAAAACCATTAGAGTTTTCAAATTCTTAGAAGCC
>BQNB010030745.1:49669-54593 GCA_026074375.1 Tanacetum coccineum | reverse complement strand
TGAGGACTAACGGTGTAAGGGTGAAAGGACCTTTGGTGTAAATGGTTTAAGGGTGTATGGGTTGGACTTTTGTTTGGGCCGGGTATGGTTTTGTGGACTTAGGCTTTTTTATAAGCTTATGTAAGTTTGATATCAATGCTTAATGGGCTTCCCCGACCCATTAGATGGGTACGGGTTGGTCCATTAAGTATTTCTTCGGTTTTGGCTTCGTCTTTGACTTTTGGCTTTAGCTTGGTTGACTTTTTGGTTGACTTTAACTTTGACTTGACTTTTTTACGCTCTTTCTGTTCCCGTGCTCGGTTTTGTCCGTTTTGGCTTGATTTTTGTCCTTTAGTGAATACCCGTTACCTTCATAATCATAAATCATAAAACACACAAATACAATGTATTTTTGGTATATTTTGGTTATTTTAGGCACGTTTTTATAGGCAAAAGGTATGTGTAATTACTCCAACAGCTCCGAATTTGACTTTATGCCTTTAACTTTTGCGCCATTCGAATCCAAACATCGGTTACAATAATTTTATTATTAAATACATTTATCCTATTATCTAACTACTGTAAAGTGCCCAAATAATGGCTACAACAAAAATTAAAATCATTCAAAAAGAAGCCGAAACAATGGCAAAACCTAAAACTGAAATTAAATGCAATATCAAGCGAAACAAGTCACAAGTGGTCATGGTTTTCATCGGCTTTGTATACACAACATAATAATACCATAATATCATGTATTAACAAGGTGTTGGATAAGTCCATGGCCAAACATGCATGTATTTGCCATGGAAACAAAATGATTAACAAGAAATAAATTGTTTAGCCAACGAATCGAAGAAATAAATTAACTAGAATTAAAACCCCGATTGGTACGTGTAACCAATGGCTTAAGGATCACTAAGTGCTGTATTAAATACCTTATAACAACCATATTAATTTAGAAATTAATGCCCATGGGGCTGATTTAAAACCGATTCAAGAATCGTTCCAAAACGCCCGATTTAGGTCCTTTTACACGTACCCAATAACAAAACCAATTAAAGTATGCATAACAAATGGCTATGGGATCAAAAATACCAGATCATAAGACCTTATATGGGTCAAATTAAGTTTAAAAAATAAGCCTTAGTGGCTGTTTTAAAATTATCCTTTTTGATTCCATTAAAAACAGGCGTTTTTAGCCATTTTTACGCATACAAGATGATCATATGATGGC
Organism: Tanacetum coccineum; assembly: GCA_026074375.1. Lineage (NCBI taxonomy): Eukaryota > Viridiplantae > Streptophyta > Magnoliopsida > Asterales > Asteraceae > Tanacetum > Tanacetum coccineum. The sequence goes on along the minus strand of BQNB010030745.1, from coordinate 53,380 downwards.
TCGTGATACCACTATAGGTGCTGAATTAAATGAATAACATATAAAAAAACATTAAACTCAGCGGAACAAGCACCTATCAATGGATCCATAGAGTCATATGATCAATCAAAGAAAACAAGAAAATTAATACCTTTGTAGCGTGATCGGTAGAATCAACCGGTGACCTTCACCCTAACACGAAACACCAAATGAAACCAAGTGATCAATGGAGATCACCTCTATGATGTATCCACACTATACTTCCTTGTATACCAAATCGATGCTAGTCTTAACCCCATAACTTTGGAATTCACCTTGAATAAACAAGATACAAAGTGATAGAAAACAAGAACACATAAAACCCTTAAGAAAGAGTATGTATGTGCCGTGTTTTTATAAGGGAGAGGAGGAGAGAAATAATTGGTAAATTTGTAATCACATTAATTAGAAGATATCCCTTATTTATTTACCAAATATTTGATCTCATCCCCTCTTTGACCTCCATATAGGCCGGCCACTATGAAGGCTCAAATAGGCCTCCCATTTGATTTCCAAGTCCAATATAATAAGTACTTTACTTAGTTATCAGAAGCCCAATAGTGATCCCGAGTTACGTGGGTTATTTATGCGCCGTAAATATAATAAACATGATATATAAAATGGCACCTCAGTGTATACGTGTGTTACCTCATAGGCTCACATGTGTCTAGCCATATAATTAGTTATTATGACACGAGCATACTCCAACAGCTATTAAACTAAATAATAAACTATGCTAATGGTGATAACAATATAATAAAAAGATTGTATTCATTTAATCATGTATTACTCTCTAGATTGCTTCTCCTAGTGTTGTTACTTTGTCACACTTGTGATGATCTATGTAATTATTTTCTAATTCATGAACAGATTACACGAACCCACCATCTATTTAATATTCCGTTGAGGCAAAACACAAAGTAAGGTAGTATGAAGACTATTACCCGTCCCCTATGAGTATATTAAATGCATTTGAAATATATTAAAAGTGGATCAACCATAAAAGGGGCAAGGTAGTATGAAGACTGTTACCCGATGGTATCCTTTCTACACAATCATGTTTCCCTATACATATCAACAACGATACATACAAAAGCTGATTTTCTAAAGCCTAACATGCATATTCATCACAAGAAGCAACACCACTAAGATCTACATTCTAGGTTTCATACAATTATAAATTAATACAATAAGGAGTTTAGCCAAGCATGTTAAAGGTAAAGCAAGAACAATAAAGAATCAAACAACAAGACATATCGAATGATTAAGATAGTCTTACTTGATTAAAACATGTATTGAAGGAGGTACAATAGGTTTTGAAGCCCTAAAATCATCCTAATAAGCTGCCAAACAAACTAGGGTTTGTCCCCCTTTTTTACTCTAAAGTTACACACATAAAGCCCTAATTTCAGGTCTATATTTATAAGAATATCGATGTGACAGCGTCGCATTTTAAAAGATGTTGTGACGCCGTCACTAGATGAAGTGTGACGGTGTCGTGTATAAATGGTGACGCCGTCTCCAGGCTGTGAGACTTTAAATCTTGAAGAGTCTTGGTGTTGGTTCGTAATCTTGTCTGTTTCTTCTCCAAATGAGCCCAAGTCACGTGTATTTCCTCCAAATGCCTTCCAAATGCTAAATATCTAAAAAGCAATGATTAAGTACCTATTTTGGGCATAAATACACGATTTAAGGGGTTAAATGACCCCGAAAAGTGTATAAAATGACACCTCATCAATCTCTTACGATTAACTTCAAACTTTTTCGCGACTTTACTTTATTCCCTTTTGATGATATTGAAATTCAGGGTAGTTTGTCAATTCCACTGATTATTTTACCATTCGACTCCGAGTTTGAACACTCTTCTTGTGCTTTTGAATCGCATATGTTGTTTCGTAATCCATCATTTTGAAGTCTTCCAGTTGATGGGAGTGCGACTTCAACTTGTCACCTCGGATCGTGCCGTCTTTTGGCACTTACCTTTGGAACGCGATTGACTAACGTCTCATTATTCCTCTCGTTACTTCTTATGATTTTGAAGAATCATGCCGCCAAGGAGACTCCTTCTTCTCAACGTAACATTGTTTTGATCTCATGTTTTGTTGCGACAATGCTTAGGTAGGCTAATTTATAATTATCTTATTGAAATGAATTGGGACGCCTCTTCATTTGAATAAGGAAAATTTAAATCGCTGAACCATAAATTTCTAAGTCTTATTTACATGGATTGGGACGCCTTTGGATGTAAATAACGATTTATAAATGAGTGGGCTTAAGTGTATGGCATTCGTACGAACAATTTTTTTTCGATTTGTAATCCGTTTATACGAATAATTCATTTTCTTTGTTCATCTAATCATTATCGTTATTACCTTCATACGAATGAGTCTTTAGACTTCTTTCGGTTCAAAATTTGTTCATTCAATTATTTCCAAACGTGTATCCGACATGGCGTGCGTCTCTTTTAACAAGTAATACGTCCGTACGAATCATTCATGGTCTTTACTCCTCTAATCGCTATCATTATTACTTTTATACAAATGACTATTTGAACTTCTTTCAACTCGTGATTCGTTATATGGATTTTTCCGAATGTGTATCGACCGTCGCAAACCAACGGCGTATAAGGCGAATTGAGCACCGAGACGACGCTCCCTTAAGGTGTGAAGGCTGTAACATCTCGCATTTTACGGTCAATATTAAATCTCGACTCCATTTCTATTTTTGCTTTGAATAAAATTTTGTTTTTACTTGTTAGCCGAATTGGTGAAATTCGTCATTTTTAGTTATTTGCGTGCCGTGCTTCGGATATTTATCCGTTAAGCGTTTTAAGAAATCAAAATTTCATATTTTCGCTCCGGAAGTCAATTTATTGTTATTTTAGTATTTTATGAGTTTTCTCGCGTTCTAGCCGAAACCGTGTCAAAATCATGTTTTTACATATTTTAACAATTTAACTAAATGTTTAAGCACAAGATAATATGGTAGGTTGGTGTGGTTGTTGGTGTGTTGGGGTTGGGTGGGGGGGGGTTTTGGGGGGTTGGGGGGGGTTGGGGGGGAGGGTGGGGGGGGGGGGGGGGGGGGGGGGGGGGGGGGGTGGGGGAGGGGGGGCAGGGGGGTTGGGGGGGGGGTGGGGGGGGGGGGGGGGGGGGTGGGGGGTGGGGTGGGGGGGGGTGGGGGGTGGGTGGGGGTGTGGGGGGGTGGGGGGGGTGGGGGGTTGTGGGGTGCGGGGCGGGGGGGTGGGGGGGGGGGGGTGGGGGTGGTTTGGGGGGTGAGGGGGGGGTTGGGGGGGTTGTAGGGGGGGGGGGTGGGGGGGGGGGTGGGGCGGGGGGGGGGGGGTTGGTGGGGGGTTGGAGTGGGGGTGGCGTGGGGGGGGATGGGGGGGGGGGGGGGGGGGGGGGGTGGGGTTTGGGGGGGGGGGGTGGGCTGGGGGGGGGGGGGGGGGGGGGGGGGGGTGGGAGGGTTGGGGTGGTTGCCGGGGGGGGGGGGAGGGGGGGGGGGGGGGGGGGTGGTGGGGGGGGGCGGGGGAGGGGGAGGGTGGGGGGGGGGGGGGGGGGGTGGGGTGGGCGTGCGGGGGGGGGGGGGGGGGGGGGGGGGGGGGGGGGCGGGGGGGGGCGGGGGGGGGGGGGGGGGGGGGGGGGGGGGGGGGGGGGGGGGGGAGGGGGGGGGGGGGGGGGGGGGGGGGGGGGGGCG
>BQNB010030745.1:39669-42169 GCA_026074375.1 Tanacetum coccineum | reverse complement strand
TCAATCAACAATGATTTATATCAAAAGCTATATATGATGAATGATTAGAACATTTAAAATGTTTTTTCCTTAATGATGGTTAATTTTTGTCATATATAATTTCACTAATCGTAACGTCAGTGTAAATTATACATATAGATATTTGATTGCGGGCTCAAGCATAGAGGAAGGGGTCATGTTGTTCTTTGAGGCCCATGATCGTGTAAGAAGGGCCTAACTAAAAGTGGTATAACTTGGGCTTCGGGACTCCGTTTCAGGCCCAAGACCAATCGACTCAAAGCTTGGAATGCAGAGAACGTCGTGGTAAATGACTTTTTCGGTTTACGGAGCTTTTGAGCCCCGAAACACTATATTCTATAGTTATTTACATTTTTATGTTTTTTTGGGTTTTTGGACCTTTTGTATATTAGGCTAGTTTTTCGTTCTTTTGTCCTTTGAGGTTCATTTCAGTTGCTAATGCCCTAACCCACGCGTATTGTATGAGGTGGGCTATTCAATTAATGAGAATACGAAAAATCTATTTTTTGGCATTTTGCTAAATCATCCAAATAATTGGTATTTTGTTTGAAATCAACGATTGTTAGAGGATTCAATTCATGATATTCGTATGAATCAACAAGATCGATTTATCAATATTGCATTACTAGCTTATGCATATAAATGGACACATGTAACTTGCTTACACATATAAGATAATAAAGTGAAGTTGCATCTAACCTTTAAAAGTTTCAAGTAGCCATGACCAATAGACACTCTCACACGTTAGTTACTCGGTTTTTTATGACTATGGGTAATAAATCTTATTCGTAAATCAATTTTTGTATGGATTTACAGTTTACGAATGTATTACAAATTTATTACGAAATCTATTACGATGTATTGCGAACTCAACGATACTTACAAATATGGTTTTAAAAGTTAAATACACACAATAGAAAAAAAATACATTCAAAATAATAGAATGGTTGGTTGGATGCGTTTAGAAATGCTTATATCTATTTTATAATTTTGTATATTATTTGCATAGAACTAGTATAAACATAAAATAGTTATTGGTTTAGCGCTTTCAATAATAATATGACTACAAACCAACTTGGCTAGTTCAGTTGGCCACGGGCTAAAAAAAGAGAGGTATTATCAAGGGTGTTTTTGGGTTACCACATGCGAGAGGTCTCAGGTTCGAGTCTCTCCGTGGGGGTTTTCATTCAATGTGGGAATCTGTGGGGTTCCGCCCCATAGATGCGTCGATTCGATTTCTTTTACAGGGACTACCATCTGAGTATGTACTCGTGAATCGAATCACTAATTATAAATTTGAGGGCTGACAAATGTGACTATACCTCTGGTAAGTACTGTAAAATCGAATAACTAATTAGTAACTGTATTAACTCGCCGTTCAAAAAAAATAATAATAATATGACTACAATTGACTGGTAACAACCAATATGTAAGAAGTAAACGTTGTGTTTTTTTATCTTTGGGTTTTTACGAGCGTTTGTTGCTAAAAGTAGAATAAAGATGGTCTGATGGGTTTTCATTTGCAATTTCACCAAAAAATATTAAGTCCATCAAAACAGATTCATACAGCGAAGCTCGTCTTCTTAGCGGGCCTTAGCAAAAGCTTGTTCGCAATAATCAATAAGCTTGTAGGTCAAATATATAGTTTGTTTTGCAAGCAAATACAAAATTAGTAATATGATCTATACGTAGTAACGTTAAGAATTATAGTTTATCTACTTATCGGTTTCGATTATTAATTTTTCTAACTTATTTCATGGTAGCACATGATTACATGCTATTAATAAACATAATTGTTATCGAGGATAAATTCATTTCTATGTAAGACAAAGTTGTTTATTACTATCTTGCTTAATTTGTAACTATAGTCATGCAACTTTATCTAGGGTTGAGCAAAGAGGCTAATGCGGACCAGACCCATTCAAAAACGAAAAAAACAATATAGACAATGTGGCGAATACATAAACCAAGAGTTTAAAGATTATCTTAAAGCTTGTGGAATTGTCCAACAGCTTACTCCTCCATACACACCACAACATAATGGCGTGTCTGAAAAGAGAAATCGTACTTTGTTAGACATGGTTCGATCTATTATGAATCTTACAACTCTACCGTTATCCTTTTGAGATTATGCTCTAGAGTCTGTAACACGCATTCTCAATATGATTCCAACCAAAAAGGTTGATAAGACTCCATATGAATTATGGTATGGAAAAGTTCCTAAGTTGTCTTACTTAAAGGTATAGGGTTGTGAGGTGCTTGTGAAGCGGGATACGCCTGACAAACTCTAACAAAGATTTGTTAAGTGTATCTTTATAGGATACCCAAAGGAAACAATGGGTTACTATTTTTACTTCCCACCTGAAAACAAAATAGTTGTTGCGAGGTATGCTAAGTTCTTTGTGTGAGAACTCGTATTTTCTGAAGGTAATATTTTATTCAAATTTATTGCTCGTTTCATAAAATAATAGTTTTATATTAT
>BQNB010030745.1:0-34288 GCA_026074375.1 Tanacetum coccineum | reverse complement strand
CAAATACACTTGTGTATATCTCTTAAATTCACATAAGTTGACAATCTAAGTTTTATTTTATAAAACAGTAAAAACTATTCAACCTCCCCCCCTCTAGTTTCCACAATTGGTATGAAAAGCCAAGGTCACCCAAGATCTTTAACGTATATTGTACATTAAAGCTTGGATCGATCTATGGATTCGGATAAATATCTAGAAGGAAAATCTATGCAAAGAACACCACTCTTTGAAAGTGATCATTTTATATATTGGAAAAATAGATTTGAAACTTATGTGAAAGCAAAAGATTTAGATCTTTGGCATATTATCTTGAATGGTGATTTTTCATCGGTTGCCAAAAATGAAGTTACCCAAGTTTTAGAGGTTGTTCCTTTTGAAGAACAATCCGATGATCTTAAAAAGAAACTTTCTAAAAACAATGAAGCTAAAATGGTTCTTTATAATGCTTTACCTAAAAAGGAATACGAAAGAATTTTCATGTGTAAAACAGCTAAAGATATTTGGCAATCGTTGTTAATCACACATCAATGTAATAGCCAAGTAAAGGATAATAAAATTGATCTTCTTGTTCAACAATATGAACAATTTACTATCCTTGAAGAATAATTTATTGATAGCGGTTTTGCTAGATTTAACACTATTATTACTAGTCTTAAAGCTCTTGATGAAGGTTTCTCTAGCAAGAACTATGTTAGAAAGTTTCTTAGGGCTCTACATCCTAAATGAAGAGCAAAGGTCACGGCGATTGAAGAATCGAAAGATTTGTCATCACTAGCTCTAGACGAGCTTATCGGTAATCTAAAAGTACATGAAGTAGTCATGGAAAAAGATTCTGAAATCTATAGAGGCAAAAAGGAAAGAGTTAAGTCCATTGCCTTGAAAGCTAAGAAAGAGTCTAGTGATGATGAAACTTCGACATCCGAAAGTGATGACGAAGAATATGCTATGGCCGTAAGGAACTTTAAAAAGTTCTTTAGAAGAAAGGGTAAATTTGTTAGGCAACCAAGAGAAGAAAAGAAGTCATTCCGACAAAGGGATGAGAAGAAAGGGAAGAGTGACCGAAAATGCTTTAGATGCGGTGATCCAAATCATCTCATTGGCGATTGTCCAAAACCATCTCGCAACAAAGATCAAAAGGCCTTCATTGGAGGTTCTTAGAGCGATAGCGAAAATGACGCCGAAGACAAAACTAACGATGAAACTTGTCTCATGGCTCAATCGTCAAATGAGGTAACTCTTAACTCTTCTTATTATAGTGATAACGCATCTTCTCTTGATAATGATACTATGCAAATAGAATACGATAGCTTATGTGAAATTAGCCTAAAAATCATTAACAAGAATAAAACTTTGAAAACTAAAAGAGATCTTTTAGAAAAGGAAGTTTTAGAATTTTTGATTTTTCTTTGGTTTTTATCTGATAATTATACTAAAAGAAATGAAAAATATTTTTGTACTTTTTTATATTTTTATAATAAAAGAAAATATTCACAATTTCAAAAACAGATGGTCAAACGTAAAGATAAACGGTTGCACAGCCTCCCCGGCAGCGGCGCCAAAAATTGATCCGTTCAAACTATACCTTAAAATATATATAATATAATGAAATATAAAATATATAGTAAGAATAGTCTAAAAGCAGAATCAATGATACCGAGAAGTAGTATAGAGCTTTCCCGGGTCGTAAATCCCCAACGAGGCTGGAATGGTAAATCGATACGATCGAAGATTTGAGTTTGAAGGAAGGAATGAGTTTGGGAAGTTGAAAAAGTCAAATTAGATGATAACAAAGAAAAACGTTTAAGAAAAACCTAGAAATTACGAAATTAAACTAGAAAACGAGGGCCCGAATCCCGAACAAAAGGGGGAAAACCTAAAATCTTTAAAAATAAGCCTACGAAGAAATTTTCGCTTCTAAACTACTCTATGGACCAAATAACGAAGAATGAAAAAGACTAGACCGAAAACGGAGTTCGTTTGACCCAAAAACGAGTCAAAACAAAATCCCGTACCCGGACCCGTTCTTTAAAAGATGAAAAGTTATAAAAATGACCCTACGAAAAATTTTATATTTTTCCTACAAACTAGATGACAAAAGAAAATTTTCTAAAAAAGCAAAATATTTTTTTGATAATTTTTGTATTTATTATGAATTAAATAAACTTTTATCTAAATTAAATTATAAAAAATATTAAACTTTATCTAAAAATTCTGAAAAATTTACGAAAAATACTAGACTTTATAAGAATCCTACGAAAAATAAGAATCACAACACAGCTTATGCAATAAGCCCCGTAAGCTCCGAAAATAAGCTAAACAGCTTATTAGCCTATTTGGGCAAAACACCCTTAAATATAATTGCCCTTGAGTCTTTAACGAAAAAGACCCAAGGGCGCAGTGGTAAGTGTGGTGTTAAAGGGGGGATTGTATTGCTTGGTCCCGGGTTCGAGTCTTGCTCACCCGGACCAAGTATCTTCCCCTTTTATTTTTTTTTTAAAACTCTAGGGTAGAAATTGTAAGAAATGAAACTAAAAGGTAGGCGGGCAAAATATCTAGAATTTACACTACAATGAAAATAGTTAACCTTGAACTTTCAACTATATACAAAATAAACCCTACGACATGGCTTATTTTTTGGCTTATTAAAAAGTGATTTTCAGCTAAAACTTAAAACTACAAACTTATTAAGGGGCTTATATTACACAACTTTAACAAATGCACTTTTCACTTTTATCAAAAGAATAAGCTTAAAAATAAGCTTAAAGTTGACAGCAAGCTTAAGAGAGCTTTTAAGCTAATATTGCTTAAGTCCTTTTAGACTTGGGGGATAAATAAGCTAACCTAGGATAAAATAAGCTAAGAGAACTAAACCTAATCTAGATAAGCTGCAAAGAACTAAAAGCTTAAGGCTGAATAAGCTACAAAGAGCTTATTATGGCAGTAAGGCTAAACTAACTTACAAGGCTCAAATTTACACCAAGTCTTTGGACAAATAAGCTAATTTAAAGGCAAATAAGCTTACAACCTAACTAAGCTAACTTAAAAAGCAACTAAAAGCTAAGAAGAAATTATAAGAAAAGCTAAATAAGCCAGGGAAGTAAGATAAGCAATCCTTACACCTAAGTTATCAAAAACAGCCACAAGCAAGGTTTGGGCTTGAAAATAAGCAACCAAATAAGCTTCCTAAGGCCTGAAACTTTGAGGTCTTATCAAGGAGCTTATAGGCTCTTAAAATAAGCCAAAAGCTTGGGATTAAGTGTGCTTAATGGCTGAGAATAGCAAGCCTAAAGTTCCCCTTTTGCACCAGGGGAGCTTTTAAGGCAAATCTCAAGGGCTTATTTGACAGCTTATTTTAAGCTGTCAAATAAGCTCTAAAAGTACAAATAAGCTCAAACAGATTGAGTGTTATAGCCAAGGGGCTTGTGCACCAATTTTGAGCTTTTGAAGATCAGTTTTACTTGCTTATTTTTGAAAATGAAAAAGGTCTTTTGGTTTTTTACAAACTGTGACAGAAAAGGAGTTGGTGATTTTTGACTTGCCAAAGTCAAAAGACCAAGGCTTTCTAACAGCCTTGTTTAGACACACAAAACACACTTTTTTTAATGCTTAAACTAAAACCACAAGTGCTTATCCAAATAAGCACTTGTGGGTCTCTTAAAAACCTCACAGTGATGAAAATGCTTTTAAAAACTTTGGAAAACACTTTTAAAACCTTGGAAACTTTTGAAAAAGCTTCAAATATGTTTAAAACTTAAGCTCAAATTTACTAAATGACTTTAACCCATAGTCAAAACCATTTTGACCCGTTTTTAAGCTTATGCCAAACACCCCTTTGCTTAAAAACTGTCAAACCAAAGTGACTTTAAAATTGATTTTAAAGCTAAAACTTTTAAAACTTTTTATCTACTCTTGCTAGTAATGACCTACTTAAACTATTTTAACACTAAAAAGCCTAGCTTATTAAGAAAAATAAGCTAGTTTCTTAGCTAGCTAATTACACTATTATGACAGTTTTGAGAAATAAGCTAATGTAGAACAAAAGATTATGCACTAAAGCCTTAAAAAAGCTAACTAACAAGCCTAAACTAATGTGTTAACAAATATTGAAAGCAAATAAGCTAGTGTCTACAACTAAAAATTAAGCTAATTGGAAATTTAGAATTGAAACCTTGGATTTTGTTGTCTCAGAAACAAGGCCACTCTTTCTGAGTGAGTGGCCTAAAAAGCCTGTCCTAATGGCTCCCTAGCCTCTAAACCTGAGCAATAAGCTCAATAAGCTTATATTAGCTTATTTCTCCAAAAGCTTCCAAAATCACAATCAAATGAGCATTTATGAACTAAATTCAACTTAAAACAGTATTTAAGAACTTTTAACAGGTATTAAACTGAATTTTGAGCTTATTAACAAGAATAAGCTCAAATTAGCTTATTGAGAGCTTATGAAGTAAAAACGGCTTAAATTTTCATTAAAACTGAAAATTACAAATGCATAAGAGAGGTTAACTTGAAAACACTTTAAACTACAATAAAAACTGAATTAAAACTTAATTAAAACTTAATAAACTTCTATATGTTTGCCACAATGGCTTACAAGGCTTTTTATAGCCGAAAACTAAAGCTAGGTCTTCTTTTTCTCTTTTTTCTTGTTGTGCTTGTTTGTAGACACACAAACACAGGTGTGTTTGTTTTGTGAGAGTGTTAAAACCCTTAATCTTGGCCCTTCAATCTTTAAAATCAATCCTAGTCGTCGAAATAGGTCTTGGGGGGTGTGGGATTGCCAAGTTGGCACCTTTGTGGCTGGGAAAGGTAGTGGAGGAGGGGGGAGATGAATATCCATGGTGGTGGTGAAGGTTCATGGGGTAAAAACGGGTTAAACAACCCGTGAGTTGTTTGGGAGGGAAAAAAACGCGGGAAAAGAAGTTGGGGGTGTATAACAGAGTGAAGGTTTGGGGAATTTGGCAAGAATAGTCCCTCTAGGTTACTTGTTCATTTGCACACATGGTCCTTGTGGTTATATAACTTTGAGGACTTGGCAAAACAAGTCCTCAAGAGTTATATAACTCCTTGCACATTTCGTCCTTGGTGTGTACAAGTTAGGGGGGTTGGCAGTTTTGCCCCCCTACTTGTTACTTTGAGTAAATAACAAAATGGCCCTTCTCTTTTCTTTTCCTCTTTTCACTTATAAAAACAAGTTTAAGGGTTTGGCAATTTCAACCCTTAAACTTATATTTCTTGGTTTGTTGACTTTTTGGCTTCGGGGTTGACTTGGACTTTGACCAGTTGACTTTTCTGTTGACTTTTTGACTTGATTGACTTTCCGGCTTTGATTTGGCTTTGTCTTTCACAGTCTTTTCCATTCCGAGTCCGGTTTTGTCGTTTTGTCTTTGTTTTTCGTCCTTTTCTTGGTTATCCGTTCCTGTACAATACAATTAGCAAAACAAGCGTATCTTTGGCATTTTAAGTCCGTTTTTGGTTATTTTAGCTTGTTTTTAAAGGTAAAAGGTATGTGTAATTAAGCACATACCATGGGGGATCTAGAAGCCTTAGAGGTGTTTGTTGGATTCCCATCTGTGACCCTCTTTGTAATGCTCTATGAGAGATGTTCAGCATGTTTTTCTTTCGATGTACGTGGCTCGGTTGGTCTTACGCGTAAAATTTGTCGTTTGGTGGGATCTGGATTGGCAGGAAGATTGTGTTCTTCTTCGATTAGGGATGCTTGGGTAGTATCCTATCGACTTTCTTCCCGTCCTCAATCTATTTTAAGAAGGTGTTATTTATGTTGCTTTGGTGCGGACTGAGCTTCGAAATCCATTTTGGTCTTTGAAACGCATCGCCCCTAAATCGTTCGTAACGATTTTTGATGACATTGGTTTCTTGGTCCTTTTTATGGTGTTCTAGTAGATGTAATAGGGTTTTTTCTTGGGAGTATTGGTTAAAAACCCCTATCTTATTTCTTTGTAATGTCTTTCTAGCTCCTTGCTAGTTTTTTTAATAAAGTTGCCGTTCAAAAAAAACATATTTGAAAATTTAATCAGTGAAAAATAATGAAAGAAAAAAAGCATAACAAACATCGTTGATGCGTATGAATTCGATAATAATTTAAAAGTATCTTTTAACGCAAAATGAAAGTATGGGTCGGTTTAAACAAATTTGATGAATACAAATCACGCAAAAAAATTTGACATGATGTAGAAATCACGTAAACAAATTTGACTCGGGTTAAAAGTGATTGTATGTTAAGAATTTTTTTTATCGTGAAAGATGAATAGTTTTGCAATACACATACTTTTGTCTTCATAAAATTCCAATATGTTAATTTAATCTCAACATTTTGTCCGTCCTAAACACTTACGCACACCATATGAGCAACGCGCAGGTGTGAAGTTATACGATGCGTCACATAAAAAAGTTTAATTTTTTCAAAAAAAACAAGTTCGGTGCAACGCACATGGTTTTTCCCAAAGACCAAGCCCGGTGCAACGCACGGGTGTGGACACGCCTCGTTTTGTATAATTTTTATTTATAATAGTTGTGGTGTGTATATAATAAAAATTCATTACCTTACTCCAACTATTCTTTGAAATTCTTCCTCCATAAAACGAATCATATAACTGTGAAAATCATATATTGATGTGAGGTTGTGCTTCTGCCATGAAAAAAGAAACAAAGAATTGTGAATTCTTCGAGTCCCATTTGTCCATTGCCTAAATTAGCTTTATTTCTAATTTGTTAGAGTTGCTGAATTTTTTGTTTGTTCAGTTTTTGTTTTTGTCAAGTTTTTCCCTTATACAGTGGCCCCCCCTTTTTTTTACTAATCATATTAAGTGCAGATTGAATGTTGCCATATCGGGGCCAAGGCCAGGGTCCAAATGTGATTAGTACAGTCCACACCCAGAGGTATGTTGTACGTACTCTACGTCATCAGTACGCTACACGTAATGTAAAGAAGACGGCAAAAAAGGAATTGTTCACACAAAGGCAAGAATAGTGGTAGATCAAATGGTGTAACCCATGCTTTGAAAATTGTACAAATTAGTCTCTAAAGTCTTTGACGGTATTCAAAAGCATTGATTACAATTTATTTTAGTAACGGAAATCATTGATTGATTGTGATTTACTTTTGTAACGGAAAGCATTGATTGTGATTTATTTCAGTCAACAAATCAATGTTAATATTAATATAAACTTAAAAGTCAGTTATGGATTGAGCGGAAGTTGAAAAGGTTGAAAAAATTATTGATGATTTAACCTAAGCAAAAGTTCATAATAATAGATAAAAAAAGTTTATACATAAGCAAAATTTCATATTTTTATCGAAAAACAAAGCCCGTGCATCGCACGGGTATGAACGCAAAATGTAGTTGAAAGAAAACTTAAATAGGCGACATGATTTGGAGGTTAAACTTTCAGGTGGGTTTGGAACAAACGTTGAGGAAAAAGATTGGCTCAATTAATAAGTGTGTTGATTTAATAGTTCGATTTTTACACAAAAACAACTCCGGTGCAACGCAACACGTCTTTCAAACCCAACCGCCGAGATATAAACTTATACTATGCTTCACATAATTAACAACAAGATTTTACACAGAAACAAGCCCGATGCAATGCACGGGCGTATCCAAGCCTCGTACTACATATAAAGCAAAAATGTATATCTCTTCAATTAATGTAAAAAAATTAAGTAATACAAGTTTTCATGCATAGTATACAAGCTTTAATGCATACGACAAAAAAACAAAATATATTACATACACTCTTTAATGCAAACAACATACAAAAAAATACATATTGTACAACTTTTTAATACAAAATTAATACTCTTATTAAAACACATCATTACTGAAGAATACAAATATTAATGTGATATGTACAATTAACCAATGCACAAACACAAACACAAACTTATTGACTCGTCAACACATTTAATATTATTCTTAAAATACCCCTGAATCCATTAAACACATTAATTAATGTTATTTTTAATTAAAAGTACATGTTATTATATAACACTGTACAAACTAACAAAAACACAAAGCTTAATACAATTTATATGCTGATATATATAGTTTTAAAAACCGGATCGGACCAACGGTTCAACCGGGAACATGAGTCGCCACCGGTTCGGCTGGCAAATAAACGCCGTCCGAAAAAAGAAACAGAGATAACCGGCCGAAACCTATAAAAATGAGTAAAGTGAGCCTGATCGTGATCATTTTTTTTCGGGTTAATCGCAGGGTACTCGTTGCCGCATCGTGCGAGTACCTGCTAGTGTTTCATTATATATTTATATAAAAAGTAAATGTGTCATAAAAAGTACAAACATTAAAGTGTCATCGTAAATATAATAATAATGCATTAATTATATAGTAATTACAATTTCAAGGAAAAATAATCAAACAATTTAGTTTATCAAATATGCCCTTTATTAATGATAGTTATATTATTAATTACAAATATTTATTAAAACACTATCATAAATTCCATCTATTGATCAATTTTAGCTAGTCAGATCTAAGGATTAAAAATCCTTCTTATACTTTTTGGGTTTTGCTAACCAATGCTTACTCGGCAGAGGTTAATGTGTAATTAATATACATAAACTTTTCTAATTAACATAAAAATACATTAAATTCGGGTTCATTCAAGTCAAAATCATGTTCAAATATAGTAATTTATATACGTAGTAATTTATATATTTATTTAATGTGTATTTAATGTATTTTTATGTTAATTAGGAAAGTTTGTGTATATTAATTACACACTAACCTGTGACCAGTGGGCATTGGTTAGCAAAACCCATACTTTTTATCCATAAACCTTTTTTTACAATAATCACACTCTATATATATTAAATATTTATGTTGAGTTTAAATAGTAAGTACTAATTATATAACTATAAATATACTTATACTAGCAAGTCTTCAATAAGCTTACAAGGACTTCCAACACTATTTTATCAAGCATTAGCAAGTACTCTTATTCAACATGTATTCAAAGATGCATTTCATCAAAATACTTTTGCACTTGTTATCTCTTTCCGCAACTTTTCAAGGGTGTTATTCAGACGCGGATCAGCTCAGGGATGCCAAGACTCCAACTGACTGCAATCCATCGTCGTCTATCCTGTTTCAAGTCACCGGGAATATCTATCCTGACGGGTATCGACTTCTTCTGTTTTCTTTGTTTAAATTCTATAGGTTTTGGCAAAAATGATCAAAACGGTGAAATTTTGAGTTCTTTTTGTTAATCTTCATGTCTGATTTAACATACATGCAAGTCAACTGAGATGCAACTAGTATCTTTAAAAACTAACAAAAATATTAATAAAAATGCTTGGTTGCTTTTCTTTATATTGTAAGAAACTATTACGGTAATGTCTAAGATATGAATATGATCATAAAAAGTTATTACTATTTACTAGAACTCTGATATAGATTTAGGATAAAACAGTTTATAAGCTTAATACTTTGATGCGACCTTTTTTTTGTGAAACAAGTGATATATTGATATGAATCTTAAAAGATCCAAATTGATGTTACAATACTTGTGGAAGGTAGTTCCTTCCAAGGAAAACCATTGAAACAACAACAATGAACTGCATGAAATTAAAATGGCTAAACTTGTGAATCTTGTCATGAAAATTTTAAAACAAAAACCCTTTGATCATAGTGTTTGAACCCCAAATACAAACTTTTGTCGCATAACAAAAACCAAAGTCGAACATCCACTTCTCAAATAAATGAAAATTTTGCACGTCAATCTGTCCCAACCTTTGCTCAAAAAAGTATATCATTTCCGATCATTCGATTGTCCTGTGACCAAACACATTAAAGTCTTTTGACCATAGATTGGTATGTATACTTGTTTGTGTGAAATGTGTAAAGACAGTGCGTAAGATTTTTTGATTTGTCTATCGGCGTTGTTCGGCCAACATTTTTCTGTTTCTTTTTCTTTGAAATTATAAAGTAGTATGAATGTTTTAACATGTGACTGGATCATTATTAGCAAAATTCAATTATGAATATATGATCATGAAAAACTTGCTACTAAAATTATAATATTTGTTGGAAATATTTAATACATCCCAACCTATTTCATAGCCATTATAACTAGTTAATTAGAGTACTTTTGATGATGATCTTACTATAATTAGAAATAAAATATCTTCATAGCCATTATTACAATATAGCAACTAATGTCATGGCAATGTAACAACTGGTGCAACTTGCCCTATTAGTCATTACATTGGTCACTTTGAGATTGATCAAAAATAGATATAAAGCTTGGTACATCATGTTTGAACTGTGTTATCTTTTTCTCACTTGTTAGTTGTTTCCAAATCTTCATTACAACTAATTGACTACTATATATCAAGAGCAAGAAATAACGTATCAAAGGGTGAGGATAAAATCAGTATCTAAAATAAGAAATTCTATGTGCAGGTATTATTATGTGACAGTGTGTCTCGGGGATCCGTCAACACCTTATCATCTAGACTTCGACACTGGGAGTCATTTCACTTGGATTCAGTGTGATGCACCTTGCCAGAAATGCCTTCCTGTAATTTATATATTCTCCTAAGAAACTGACGGGATTGGGTATTGTTGTTGTTATTGTCGTAAAAAACCTAAAATCTTTGCATATACACAACTCTGCGTAACACAAAAAATGGTGTGTAAACAGCTTAAATTGTGTAAAAATAACCTTCCATAAATATTAAGCGAACTCTAAACCATGATTAGAGGCGTGATTTACAAAAAAAATATAAAAAATAATGTAGATGCATTTATAGAATTAGCAACAAGTTGTACCTAGTTAGAGGGTGCTTGGGTTCTGTTCATACTTAAAAATAATTACTTATAAGCTGCTTAAAATAAGTGATTCTAGAAATAGTGGATATGCTTATTTTGTAAAAGATGCAATAATACCCGAAAAAAATAATTTGATAAAAATAATCAATCATATGTAATTACTCCGTATTAAAGATTATAGGTTAAGTATGATAGTAAAAACTAATTTTAACGTAATATCACATACCTAATACTGAGTATGAAATAAGCAGTTCCTTACCTGCTTAAAAAAAACCGCTCTTCTGCTTAAAAAAGCAGATTCGCAGAAAAGTTGAAAAAATAAGCAATGCCAAACACCCACTTAGACACAAAATTTGTTGGTTTTATAACTAAGCTTACATACCAAACAGTCACACACTCACTTTTCTCTACATATATTCAGTTTTTTCTTTGCTGTGATTTGTAGGCTCCTCACCTACCTTATAAACCGGTTACACGGAAAGTTGTGGGATGCACGGATCCTATCTGTGACGATATTCGCTACCCAAAAGATCATGTTTGCGAGCATCCAAATGAGCCTTGTACCTACTACTTAAGATACGCAGACGGTGGATCATCTCTTGGTGTGGTAATAAACGATCCATTTACTTTACAATACACCAATGGGACTGTAATCAAACCTGATGTTTCATTTGGGTAAGCTTAGCTCTTTGTGATGATTTTTTTTTGAACTAAGCTCTTTGTGATGATTATTTATAAAATAATTTGGATGTCACAGTTTACCAAGTTAAGTATTTTGGTTTAATCCATTCAGATGTGGTTACCATCAAAAACATCCAGACCCAAAGAATCGACCTTACGTAGATGGGATCCTTGGTCTTGGCTCGGGCAAAGAAGGCATCTTAAGCCAACTGCGAGAACTTGGTATAATAAAAAATGTAGTGGGTCATTGTTTAAGTACACAAGGAGGTGGATACCTGTTTTTAGGTGATGAATTCGTCCCTTCAAGTGCCGTATGGACTCCTATGATAACTACAAAAGAATATGCGTAAGAACTTTTCTTGTAAATTACTATGTACATCAGCATATATGATTGTTTTGCATGCTATGATTTGTCAAAACCTATAATAACCTAGGCAATTTGGCTTTTCAGAAAACGGTACTTCTTGGGAGTTGCCGAGCTCTATGTTGATGGATTAGCAACCGGGGTTAGAGATCTCCACGTATTGTTTGATAGTGGAACCACCTTCAGTTTCTTCGCTCCTGAAGCTTATGGTGCTCTAGTTTCTATGGTGAGGGAAATCATTCTTGACCTCATAATCCGCTAATTATATCTCACACAACAAACTAATGAAACTTAAGACCCAATGCCATTTTTCAATGTGGTATCAGCCCCATTGATTGATTGCCCGAACAACCCCTTGCGGTTAGTATTACCGATTAGGATCACCCTTAGGCATTGACATGTTATTTTTTCGGATGTGGATCGATCTCTTCAATTCTTAATACATGTCGGAACTTAATACTATCCAAACCTATTGCAGGTCACGAACGACATAAAAGAAAAGCACATGTACATTGTAAAAGATGAATACCTCCCGGTATGTTGGAGAGGACCACAACCTTTTGAGTCCATCCAAGAAGTCAAAAACATATTTAAGCCAATAGCGTTGAGCTTTGAAAATTCACAGAATACATGGATCGAGATGGACCCTGAGGCATATCTTATCATCACTGTAAGTAGTCAATCCTCTATGCTTAAAAACATATGGTCATTTTTTTGGCAATGTGGTTTAACTTTTGAATATGTTGTTGCAGAAAGATGGAAATGTTTGCCTGGGGATCTTGGATAGTGCAACAATCGAAGCTCCAACCGTTACTCTAATTGGAGGTAAAAAAGACTTGCTATTACAAATCAGTTAAACAAATAATCATTTCTCATTGTATATTTGTATGCATTATAAAGTTAATTTTTTTTTCCTTTGTATTTGCAGCCATATCATTTCTTGACAAACTCGTCATCTATGACAATGAAAATCAAAAGATAGGATGGACTACTGCAAATTGCAAAGACCCCCCACAGTCTGAGTGTCATTAGCTTGTAATAAACTGAATGATACATAGTATCATGCATCTTATTGTTTTGTCAAGTTAAAAATATATTTTCGGATATGACTAAAATATTCTAATCAAAATTCAGCGTATATGCGTTGTCAAACTAACCAAGGTATGGGTTCATCACTTTCGGCACATTAAGGTCCAAAGGTTTCGGTTGGGTAAATTGTTTTGTTTGAGTTTTTATATTTTTGTGTATCAAGCTTTGTTGTGCATTTCAGATCCTCAATGGCTCAACGACATTGCTTGTTGTGTAACACCTCACATCTTGGTCTATTCTACAAGAACAACAATACTAGCTTTTCATCACATAATTACTGAAAAAACTTGGTCTATTTATCAAACAAAGAAATTGGCATTGTGAATATGTTATATGACTTTCATCGCAAAACATATTGTAGTAATGCACTTGTACTTTTAAGCAAATTAAACCTTTTCATTAAGAGCCCTTGTTGCCTCCAACTTCTCATCAAACAATAACATGTCTAATGAAGATATATAATTTTTGGCTTTTTAACTATCAGTTATCTTGAAAATCATGCTACAAATAGTCAACGTAAAATTACGCACCATTTCAAACAAACTCACCACAAACAAATGAACAATCTCACCACATTCATGTATGAATACGACTAATGCACGTATGTTGGTATGGATGCACACACACGAATACATGTATGTATATATGGTTGAACTTGGTTTCTTGCAAAATTTGGACACAGCTGCCAAGTAAGTTGCACAAAAGAATACTCGGTCTTGTACAATTTATACAAAACTACCATAATTTACCTCGAAGTAGTTTTAACTATTTAGAACTTATGTCATATCAAGGGAAACCTCGCCTAATCTACGCGGTGTACATTTATATTGAATTCACGTACATTGTTTGTCAAAACAATGAGACTCACCTTAACTGACTCTGCATACATGAACCAAAAGTTCACCTCTAACTATAGATCACGGAAATGTCTTGTTTGGGTTGACCTAGTACCTTCTTTGTAAATACTATTTATGTTTCCCTTTTATAGGTTGCTTGACAGGAGTCAGCTTCCGGAATGAGGCATGCACCATCATCACTACACAGATTTCAAGATTTAGAGAACGATATAAGGAAAAGTATAGACACGAGTCGTCACGAAAGAGTTGGTTTAACTGACCTGCATAACTAACTCCAAGGGCATATAGCACTGCCATTTGTACATTGCACAAAAATATGATAACAGCAGTTGCTGCAAAACAAAGATCAGTGAGATACTGAGATTTGATAGATACTAATGGAGTTTTTTATATATGCAATATTTGGGTTGTTTTTGCAAAATGGTTGCCAGAAAAGGGTCGATCTGAGAATGTAAAAAAGAGCAACAAACTTTAACCGCGTACGAATACACGTAACAGAAAATATAAAGATACGGAAATCTGAACCACATCAGATGCTTTTGTGAAGTGGGTGATATTCACTAAATTTATGTCTAGTACACACCACTGAAAACTAAAAGAGGTCAACTGATTTACTGATTCAGTAAGTTGTTTCCCCTTTTCCGGTAGACATAACAAATAAGCTACTCTCTAATATGTCCACTCTCACTATAGTCTGCTAACAAACCTTAACCACTACAATTCCAATCCTGTAACTAAGGACAAGATGCGGAATGACATCTTTTAGTATCCAATACACGCAATCTTACACATTCCGCATCTCAACAATACTAGCTATATCACAACTGATCTTGGTATCCCCCTAGTGACACAAGTGCACAGCCTTATAGAGCCACCAGCAAGCCTCAACGAGCCCTTAAGTTGGAAATCCGTTGCATACATGCTAGCCAACTTGTATAGCAATTACCTCCACGCATATGCCTTTTATGCAACATTAATACTTTCAATGGGCATTGTATACTTTAACATACTAGCATATGATATAACCAAACCGAATGATATATCATCTAATCAGATGCTAAGACGTTTTCAAAGTACTATACGTATGAACGTGTCAAAGCTTACTCTAACGAATCTCAATAAACAGCAAACACTAGATAAAGGCAATAACAAACAGCAGTAATCTGGATATGAATACTAACCACATTGTAGTAAACGCAGCAAGCACTCTCGAGTAACAGGATATTCATCTAACCCCCAACGACTGCCACAATACGCAAACAAATCCCAAAGTGCCAAACTTGATACCAAACCAACAAGAGCAATAGGTCGCTGATACCTACACATTATAATCCGCAATATATACCATATATAAGTTTTCACATAACTTGATACCAAAAATGTCATAAAAATAACAGCATAAGCTCATCTTTAGTCCGTTTTAGTAATTCTTATATCTAAAATAACCTTATTTAGCAATCACAGATTAAGAAAAATAGACTAAAATCTTCAATTACTAGGCAGGCATTAACTAACCATTAATTATCAAATTAGGAGATTTTTGGGATAACTTATCTTTTCTGGTTATCTACTTGTTTTTTAGCAGGTAAGTAGCTTGTAGTGTTTGGACAATGCGACCTGCTTCAGCGTATCTACTTATTTTGGGGCAAAAACATTTCAATAAGCACCGGACCGGCTTATTCAAAGTTTTAAGTGAGATAAATTAGAATGGCCTCTAGACCTTTATATCTAACCATAAAACATTTCAATTTATGCAAATAATGTGTCTCATTAATTTTATTATTTCTATTTTATAGCATAAGTAAATCCCAGCGTTTTTTTATATGATTATATGAGGGGGCTTTGATAATCTTGAACTTTGTGGCTTCCTTGAATGGAGGTGGCCTGTGTTATAGACTTATAGCATAAGACTCATATACCGTCGTATAACCATTATTCCGTACAATTTACTTTCTGGTCATTTTACCTCAATAACTATAATAAACTAACTCAAACAGTAAACACGGGATTATGCTTATTATCTTAGACAAACACCCCCTCAGAAACTGCTTTTTTGTAACTCAAAATAAACAGACAAGCATTTTGGACGTTTGTTTCAGCTTATATATCGGACTTATAGCTTAAATGGTTTTGGGCTTATATTACATAAGCTCAATCCTTGTGGCTTATTTTGAAACCTTTCGGCTTATACAAGTTCAAAATGACATAATAGACTTATATAAGCCAAAAGGTTTCAAAATAAGCTATAAAAAATGAGCTTATGAAACACAAGCCGAAAACCAAATAAGCCATAAGTCGGCTATATACGCTGATAGGTTTCATAATAAGCCAAAACGAGATAACTCAATAAACCCATAAATACAATTATGCGTAAAAACACCTACTAGGTCCTTGATTAACATTTAGAGATGAATTAATTATCAAACTAATAAAGTAGTTGAAAGAAAATTAGGAAAAGATAGTTACAAAGAACAAGCGAAGAATAGGATGAACAAAGTAGCATAATTCCGACAATATCTTTTATTATTCTCAGTAACCCTCATAGCCCCTTGATTCCTAGACTTAGGAAACGAATACGAATCAGAATACCCAATAAACCCCAGAGTCCAAGGTGGCGTATCACCCGCAAAGTCTTCATTTGTCAGCTTGGAAAACGGGTTTATTGTTACTAAAGATAGTAATATTCCTATGTGGTTAAAAACAGAAAGTAGGAAGCTAGTTGTGACTGTTGTTGTGTTGGTTGGTGGGGTGGT
The DNA here is from genome assembly GCA_026074375.1 of Tanacetum coccineum. Classification (NCBI taxonomy): domain Eukaryota; kingdom Viridiplantae; phylum Streptophyta; class Magnoliopsida; order Asterales; family Asteraceae; genus Tanacetum; species Tanacetum coccineum. Next base: position 17,733 of record BQNB010030745.1, on the reverse strand, counting down.
GGTGGAGTTGGGGTTGCTACTGTTTCCGGTGGCGGAGATGCGGTGGAGATCGGAGGTGCGTTGGTCGAGGATTTCGAGGTAGCCGGAGTCGCGAAGCCAGGTTTCGAAGTTGGGGTCCGGGACGCTCAGAGATAAAGGGTTGGAAGAGAAAGACATTGTTCTTGTTCTTGTGTTTTTTGTTTTGGTTCTAAAAAAGGTGGTTTTATTATATGATAACGTTGAGACTAGATTTGAGTTCAAGTTTACTTCATATTTTTTTCTTCTTCTTAACTTAAACAAAAACACACTTCATCCATCAACTCGCGTTACATAACACATTTTGACTCACACATAACCCAATAAAATAAAGGGACTAAGTATGTCAAATTAGACTTCAAGGTTGACTATTGGTGAATTTTGTATAAATTTAGTTGCAAAGTTCACAAGAACTTTTGTTTTGATAATTCCATTCGTTTGACAAGCAAAATTTCTACAACATTAGAAAAAATAACCCTAAGCTTGAGGAATACCCAAAATAATGGATCTGAACCTATTTTGAATCATACTCGAGAAGTGTTACTAATGCTTCTATTTGCTGAGTCATGAACTCATGATATTGAACTACTAAGACTTAAAGTTGAACACTTTGTCTTGATACTGAACCATCTGAAACTTTGCAGTTTACATTGACCTTCAATACATTTGAGGATTGCCTTGACCTTGAACCCATTTGACAGTACAGAGTTACAGCTAACATCATGTGCCTTGAATCCATTTGAACTTGAGCCATGGCCTAATATCTCTCGATATCTCTTAACTGTTATTTAGTTTTAATCTATTTGCTTCATCTTTATGTATTATTACATCAAATTTCGTGACCCGGTAATTAGCTGGTAATCAGCTTGCTAGCTAACTAGTTGAATCATCTACATCTATGTAGTTTTGAGTTTTTAACAGCTCATTTTACAGTTCAAACGCTTACAAAGCCTCACTGTTATCAGTTATCACCAATAATCCCCACAGGAGCATAAACCATCTACAAAATGGTGAAACCGATTTCTATCTCTAATTACAATCCTACGTCTTGCAAGCTTCGAGATCAATTTCATAACCTCATGACAATCCAAACATATCCTAAGATTCTTCACTATCTTAATACTACTTCCAGCCTCTGTACTAATAAGCCCAAATGCAACAGCAAGCTTCTCACTATGAACTTCTAGTGACCGCGCTCTATCCTTATTCTCAAAATCATGCAACACAATATCAGTTTGTGGACTATAACCATTATCCTTAAGCCACCCATTAACCTCTTCCAGCATCATATAAATCTTTTTACTATTCGGGTGTTTCATGTCCCCTGCACAACACGTGCACTTGTTATGCCTTCAATAGAGCTACAGCCGGCACTTATGCACCCCGTGGTCTTTCAACATGTGTCCTCATCCGGGCCACCCGTCCCAGTTAGCATTAGGTTGTCGTATAAATAGAACGAAGGATATAAGTACCCCCCTAATTAGCAAATTATTGTCTACCAAAAACGTTAACAATCTCTTCTGCGTAGATGTACATTTTTATGTAAGGTACTCGAGTCTAGTAAAGTTCCCATATGACTGGTCAGGGCAACCTTCACATGTTCCTTGACTATCATAATGCCTTCTTCAAGATAACCGCTCGGCCAGAAGGTTAACCATACATCCATAGAGCTCGACGTTGGTTCAATCATGTACTTTTCTCTCATTAAAAGAAAAAAACCCTTTCCGATTGAGACTAAACCAGAGTGAGCACAAGCACTCAAAATTCCAATAAAGGAAATATCTGTAGGTGTTGTATGCATCCTACACATATCGCTAAAAAGCTGCAAAGCTTCTTGGCAATGCCCGTGCATTGCATAACATGTAATCATTGAATTATACGCAATAACATCTTTGTTCTTAAGCTTATCAAATACCACTCTAGCGTCTTCTAAACTACCACATTTTCCATACATATCAATCAAAGCAGTACCTAAATGAACATTCATTTGCATCCCACTATTCCGCATATAAGAATGAACCCATCTCCCCGATTCCAACGCCCCAACCTGTCCACACGCAGATAAAACCGTCACCAACGTAACTTCATCAGGACGACTCATCTTCTCACCCAACATCCGTCTAAATAAACTCAACGCCTCCATCGCCTTCCCATACTTCGCATACCCACCAATCATCACATTCCAACAAACCGCATCCCTCTCCACCATCTCATCAAACAACACCCTCGCTTTCCCAACCTCACCACATTTCACATACCCCGTAACCATCCCGGTCCACAAAACTAAACTTTTCTCAGGCATTTCATCAAACACTTTACGCGCGTTCGCCACCTCGCCGCCCCTCCCATAAACATCAACAAGCCCACTTCTCACATGCAAATTCCCGCCAAAACCAAATTTCACCACATGCCCATGAACCATTCTACCATAAACCACCCCACAATCCTTTAAAACCGCAGAAAAAGTATACTCAGTGGGTCCCACATCGTCCATCAACATCTGGGCATAAAGCTTCATCTTTTCATACTCATCTGCGTGTGCTTGGATAATGGAGGTGTAAAAGTACACATTGGGTTTGTGGGTAAGGTTAAAAAGTGCCGTGGAGTGATCTAGACGGTTGAAATGTGTGTATGAACGTTGGAGTTTAAAGTTTATAATGGGGTGTGTGTGGTAGCCATGACGGATAATGGCTGCGTGGATTTGGGTCAGGTGTTTGAGGGTTTTGGTGGTGGTGAGGAGGTGTGTGAGTGTTTCCGGTGACGGCAGTGGTGGTGGTAGTGGGTGGTGGGCGGTGGTGGCAATGGGTGGTGGTAGCATTGGTTTAAGTTCAAGTTGCAGGTTTAATGGTTTGACATGACATGAACATGTTTTGTTTTGTGATAAGGTATTTGTGTTTGTGTTTGAGGGTGTATGATGACGTGGCAGTCAAGTTTATCTATCTATTATATTAAAAGATTGAGCCTCTAAATTTATTGTGAAGGTCTTCATAATTTTCGGTAAAGAAGTTGAAGTGAAAGAATACCAACGATAATGAGATTACATGGTATTTAGTATAGAATTAAAAGTCGGTTATTGATTGAAACGAAGTTGAAAATGTTGCAAGAATAATTGATGATTTAACCTAATCCATGCCTATATAAACCGGCCAAAATCACATGCACAAACACAAAAGTTCGAATCTTCATTCTGTCTAATTTATTGTTAAAATTGTTTCTCGATTTTTTTTCGTGTGCAGGTAATACATGATGTTACAAGATGACCTCTATAGTATATATTATGACCATGGATTAATTGATGAAGAAGACCTATGTTTTTTGAGTCATTTACTGAAGTATATACTTCAAATAGCTTAAAAAACAATGATATTTAGGTACATTTTTACTTTACATTAAAAAGACAAGTTCATATGATTATGAATTTATGATACATTGCCCAAAATTTATAACGTATGTAATATAAAATAAGAATTATATCTGAAACATGTAATGTTTATTTATTTGGTAGTATTGGGAAATCATGACTACGAGGGCATTGTGGATCCTTTATAGTAAATTCAGGTAAGACCTGAAACCGACTTACTATATGTATCTTACAAAGTCATGCTCTCTAGAATCAACTCAGTTACGCGCCTGAAGGCCAGGTTAAATATATACTTTTGAGATATATGCATTGGATAGTTGCGCGCAAGGACTTCCCATAAATGTATGCGCAAATGTTTTGAATCTTTTAAAGGTATACAAGTAATCTTTTATACTTTTCATGCAATTCTCCCCAACGAAAAATATAATCATCGTATATTTATGTTTTCTTATAGTACATTTATTTTATATCATATTTGTGTATGTCTACAAGCGGCATGAAAAAGATTCAAGTATGAGAGCATAGATTAGATCGATGTAATTGGATTGATTTGTTAGTGAGTGTAGAGTAGTTTATACAATAATTTTATAAAATCTGATGTAATCAATTCAATGGAATGACATTTGATCGTTTCTGTTTATTAATATGGTGTTTGATATTCTTATTGCCAAACTTGATGATGATTATAAATATTAATGTGTGATCAGAAACCTTTTCGAAAATTTTCTGATGTTAATGGCACATGGAAAAAATACTACTTATACTTTGTAGCTAATATTAGAACATTTAAGAAAGTAGATGGCTATTTAATAGCTTAAACCCTAATACTTATATGGATTACTCAATATGAATACTAATATACCAAAATTTTTTTTTTTTTTTTTTGGCATAAATTTTTTTTTTTAATTTTTGCACAAAATAAGGATAAAAATTTTACAAAAGTACCGAAAAAAAACAATATTCCCATAAAACCTTTTAAATTTTTTTAAAATAATCGCCATAGTCACAAACGTACAACATTAAATACAGTAAACAATGTCATTTAAAAAAAACCCCCAATAGCAAAAAAAAACAAGGTTTAAACATAGGCACAACACATAAGCCCCATATAAAAAACAAACTATTAAACATAACAAAAAAAATCGCAAAAAAAAACTAAAAATAAAAAATTACCCGCCCCGCAACTCTGTGTATGTCTACAAGCGGCATGAAAAAGATTCAAGTATGAGAGCATAGATTAGATCGATGTAATTGGATTGATTTGTTAGTGAGTGTAGAGTAGTTTATACAATAATTTTATAAAATCTGATGTAATCAATTCAATGGAATGACATTTGATCGTTTCTGTTTATTAATATGGTGTTTGATATTCTTATTGCCAAACTTGATGATGATTATAAATATTAATGTGTGATCAGAAACCTTTTCGAAAATTTTCTGATGTTAATGGCGCATGGAAAAAATACTACTTATACTTTGTAGCTAATATTAGAACATTTAAGAAAGTAGATGGCTATTTAATAGCTTAAACCCTAATACTTATATGGATTACTCAATATGAATACTATCATACCTACATACTATTGTTGGGCCGATCTCTAGAATGAAGTCGATCACAAGCTTGATCCAAATTTTAATCTACGTGTAAAAAACGAAGCCAGACTAATCAGTTAATGTAGTAAAGATTCAAACAAAAAATGTGCACATTAACATTACAAAGCCTTGCCGTTTAGCTAATTTGCTATGTTTTGTTAAAAGCCTTTTCTAAATTACTAAGACATTAGAAAGCTAAACTTTTAAGTGTTTACTTTACTCTAACAATCTTTGTACATTGCCATTTACTTACTATACATTTTAAAGGTTAGATAAAATTTGCATAACAAAAAATTTGCCTCAATCGAAATAAATTTATCACCTCAAGACCTCACTAGATACAAATGTAAAACAAATACATATCGGAAATACGATGCTATCATTTTGTTGTGAAAAGTTATTTGCTATAACTCAAGGCATGGAACCACATATTTATTTTACCTCATTATAAACAACTTTGTTCTTAAATTTTAAGATGATACTTTTAATGAATAACATCAGACTTGAGTTATTGCGTAGGAAGAGTATGGTATTAACCAAACTGATACATAAATTTTCATATAACATATACAAGAAAAACTTTAAAGTTGTGCATAGTAACAACATGGCGTTTTAACTAACGGGGTTTATATTACATTGACGAAACGGATTCATCTTATTAAACCATATTTTCAAAGAGCCATGCGTTTAATCTTCCTTTAACTCAACTTAAAATTTAAATTATTTTAACCCTTTATGCGTCACGTTTCAATTACATGCACCAGCATACTTACACCTCTGTAACTCACAGAAACCGTACGAAATCAACAATTAGATACAACTCATGTGCAACGCACGGGTCTGCATGCCTCGTAATACTTACAGTAATAAAAAGTCAAACTTTGAATTGGTGGATCTCCGTCTTGCATGTATTCAATGTAAACTCGATTTGACTCGATCGGTTCAACTAATTAAACCGGTTCCGGTTAAAGAAATGAGTCAAATTAAACTGCGTTTTATATTTTTGAAACCCTCTTAAATCTGTCGGGTTTGAAGTAACCCGGATCAATTCGGTTCTTAAGACTCGACCGGGTTTTGTTTTTTTCGTGTTTTTTACAAATAAAGCAAGTTAATTATATATGTATATATATGCGACGTAATTTTATTTATACATGTTATATTTGTTAGTAAACGGTGTTTAGGCTTAATATATAGAACTAGTTTCAAGGCTCGCCCGATGGGCGGCTAGTTTTGAGTATTTTTATGAAATAATAGATGATGGAAATGATATAATTAACAAAATGTGATAGCAATTTTGTTTCGTACATATACATGTACATCTCAAAAAAATTAATACATCAACACTTCAATACACTTCGAATTTTTTTGTTCAGTGAAATGCTATATGATATATGCAAAGGGCAAGTTATAACGTTATTTCTGCATGTATTTGGTCTAATGGTTGAGTCGGCCAAATGCTCTTCAAGAATGAGATCTCAGTGTCATTGTAAAGTTTTCTTATGCCATCATAGAACCCATAGGCCTCATTGCTTACTTCACGATGGTCCTTTCTGTCGATCACTACTGCCCTCCATCTCGAGCTTGGATCGTACTGCTTGAAGTCCAGTACCACATAATCTGTTGTCACGAAAATTTACACAATATAGTCAGCAAGTTTCCTACGTTGCTAGAATTTGTATAATGGGTCGACATTTTGTGGTTAATAAACGTAATACAAAGCTGTTAAAAACAGCGTAAAAATTTGTTGAAAAACAACATAAAAATTTGTTTAAAAACAGCGTATGATGCTGTAAAATCTGTGTCCAAACACCCCTTTTCTTTAGTGTCCAAACAACATACAAAAGTTGCTTAAAAATATCGTACAAAGCTGGTAAACAAAGCATAAAAGGATAGGCATATTGTTTAATTCCAAAGACTTTAAACTGATCTACTTGAAAAGTTATTCGGTTTAAAAAAACAGGTTATGACCATCAAATGTTGTGGGTTTAATGGGTCGAAATTGCCACCTTTAAAAGAGGAATACGTTTGACAGGAATGACAGGAAAGCGACTTACATTTTCCAATTGTATCCGCGACCTTGCTTTTCAAATAATATCCTACAGACACGCAATGCCGCATTTTTTAGGTCCATCTCACCCCCATTATCTACATACATAGTGGGTGAAAATAATTAAAAAAAGAAAGGAAAAAAGCATTATTAAAAATAGTCAAAGCAGAAGGAATAAGAAGTCACTAAACACACATACCTTCAATTAGTAACATTCTACTTTCATCTTTTTTATTTGTTAGCATGTCAATTTTAACATACGTAGCAACATTGCAAACCTAATAACCAAATAAAAAATGATACAGCTAAAAAGATATTTCTTCGGCCAATACGCGACACATCACACTATTATAATATATAAAAACATTGGAAAGTACCTCATCTAGTGAATTGTCTAAAAGTTCCGCAAAAGTTGCATGAGAAGAAAATAAGTGGTTTTAACATTAAGCTTATGAACCAAAATGTATAACTGATACATTAAAATGACCCTCATGAAGCCAAAGCTAAAGCACTCAAGTTGATATTAAATGTCAAACTTGCCAACACTCATTCAATAAAACACTCAATATAATAAAAAGGTTTTAGGCATTGCTTATGTAAACTACTTATTTGCTTTTATACTTACCAAGCACCAACCTACTTATATCTAAATGCTTATCACCAATGTGAACAAATAAATGCTTCGACTGTAATTTTAAAAAACAGTATTTCAGATTATTTTTTAGCTGCAGCAACATCAAAGACCAAACAGATTGTTTTGGCGAGCACTAAAAATCGAATCCGTGGCAAGTTAGTTGGTTTAATGTTACATACTACTTTGTACTATATTTTTCAAGGAATAAAAAATCAAACCGAGTATAGTACAAAGTAGTATGTAATTCAAATACGTGGCCAACATTAAAAATCAAATACATACCATCAAGGAATGAACGGCCTTCGTGCGGTCTCTTTCTTTTTTGGATGAAGGTGAGTGGCGATTGTAGTGTTTTCATCATTTTAGCAATCTCTTTTAGTGGTTCCTCTTGTTCATTCAGTCGTTCCTCCGGTGCCCTCGCTCGCTCTCCAACAACCTTTTGTTGCTCCTTTGTTGCATGTATTTATCTTCTTGCGCTGTAAAGTTCGCCATTGTAAATACATTTCACTTTCAAAACTACCTTTCTAATTATGTTGTAGCGGGAAAAAATGATGCATCTTCTCATACTGCACATAAACAGTAGTACCAACCCTACTACGTTGTCATCTTATCACACTATTTCTCAGCTTACCCTTGATAATCCCATTTAGCCTCTGAAAGTTCACCACTAAGGTTTTCCTGCAATCAAATGGGAAATATATATATAGTTATTTGCTGACATGTAGTGTTAATATTTTATATTCCGCGGGAAGTAAATGTGGATAAATGAACATACTTGATTTGTAGCGAACTCATCTTGCTATGTTTTCTCCATCGTATTCATTTTAGCCTTGTGTAACTCCCATTTTCTATCGATTTCTTTAGTATGGAGCTCCAAGATAGAGTTTCCGTGTTTCTTGTTAAGAATAGCAGTCTCTGTCCTTAAAACTTGTTATTCAAGGTCACGAATGTAGGATTTTGACACCCTTACATGTTTCTAAAATGATTATCAAATCATTAAGTCGAGTCTATCTTTCAAGACTTGATTATAGTAACAACTTGTGTGACTCAGAGACTAAAACCATGCATACCTCGCTTTCCATGTTCTCATTGCGTTGGGCATTTGTTTTTTTTTGTATTCTTGATGGTTTCGTTTTCTGCATAGCCTATTTGTCTTTGACTTAACCAACTTCTAACCACTAACATGAAAAGTAACGAAAAATGATAAGATCTTGTTGTCTCGATAAAAGATTAAACTGACACATGAGGTTTCAATGTTCTCACCCGATTGCAAATATATGATAGTTGTCTCTCGATTCCTTAATGGTATCCACACGAACTCCTGGTTAATTTGCGCTTGTTTCTTAATCGCATTTTGGAACTTACTTCTTGCATTTTGGCCACGAACAACTGCAAGATTAACCATATTCGTATGTGTTTACATAATGAATATTACATGTGAAATTTTAATACAATAAATCAATTAACTATACAATAACAGAATAATATATCTAAAAAATGGTGTACACGATCGAGAATCCCTTTACTAAAAGATAATTCAAAGTTAAACACGAAATTAAATAATATGAACCATACGATACACATTTCATATATCAGTGTTTGAGATTACTTATTTCTAGTTTTATTTATGCAACTAAACAATTTAGAGTGTTTGGATAAAACAAAAGTTCGGCTTTTTTTGCTAGTTTTCAGAATTTGGAACATGCTTATTTTAGATGAAAAAAAAATATTATAGCCTCATATCTAACCTAAAACCCTTAGGATACAACTAAAACTTATAAAAAATTTATTTATAGCCCTTGTGCATAATCCAAACACTATTTCTCTATCTTAAGCTTCTTATGACATTCATACACATTCAAAATCTTACTCTTTAGTTTTCATCAACTGAGCTTATACTTCTAACTGAACCTCGGCTGTTATCACCTTCAAACTCTTAAACAACCACCAATAATATGATTATAAAACTAAATTCTTCAAACTTAAATTCTATGTTCATTACATACATTAGGTGGGCTTAACTTTAATAATAGAGAATAATGCACATACAACTAAATTTATTAAGTAACAGAATAAAAGAAACACATGACAATACCCTTTTAGCATGCTCATCGTTCTTGTTCGTATTCAAATGCTTCATCAGTGCAAGTGCTTGCTGAGTATATATCCCTTGGAACTTTATGTTGGTTGTTGTGTGTCCCAGATTAGGGTGAAGATAATCAATAGCCTAGCTAATTACCAAAGATGGTTACCGGATATAACTTGAAGTTGTGTAATCACTTTCCAAAGAAGATTATTCGACCCTATGCCTGGGTTACACGAATACCTCCTTGGGATGAAACCAAATGTTTGTTCTTGTTCAAGACACAGATCAAGAACCCTGCGTTTCTATGTGTTTATGTTTCTGTCTTATGTTTCATGCAGTTATGTGATCTCCTATTTATAAGAGATTACTCAAAACCTTAGTCAGAGATTTATGAGAGATTATAGGAAATATAATCCCTTCCATAATTATCCTCCTTGATTTTAGGTATTAGTGGTTACATGACAATATTAATCGTGGTCATTAAATGTAATTATAACTTACCATATGAAATGGTCAGAACAGTTACAAGTCATTAAATTCATTCTAACGATGTCAATCCTTTAGCGTCCTGAACCGTCAGCTAACTCACTGAAGAGTATACAAGCTGAAGGTTCAATACTGAAAAGTCTCACTGATGAGTTAACCCGCTGAGGATACTTTCTCTGATGGATCACTCCTTGATGAATATCCTTCAGTCCAGAGTTACTCACTATAGTTCATTAGTGACATGAATTCCTTTTAACTAGTATCTGAGTCAGGGTGTTCAGTGACCTATGGGAGTACACTCCGTACCTCCAGTCCCTTAACCGGTATGAACTAAACCCTCATTGAACTAAATTTCCAACAATCCTCTCCAATTTAGTACAATACCTTTGCATGAAAAATTAAACATTAAACAAACAAGTGCATAAATGAAAATGTCCTAAGGATTGAATTTCCATCTTAGTAATTACACGTCCAAATATTCGAGAACTAAGGTGTTCTAAGAATTGAACCCTTCAACCCATTTGAATACCTGAAGATAAAAACACACAAGTTTTCAAACACATAAGAAACTCTTGACACTATACGAGCCATGTGTCCATATCCAATTCATAAATGTTTTAAGAGACAAAGTCCATGCTCTCTGAAGCGGAAAAACCTTAACATTTACATAGGTGGTTCCTCTTTATTCATGCTCCTGCTAAGCACTTTTTCAAAGAAATTAACCATTGAGAAGTTAACAACTTCATCATTCTTTATCATCAGGTTCCAAGCACATCCTTGGGATGATATGTAAATACATGTGCTTCAGTCCAATGAACGTTCAACTTTCCACATTGAACTCAGCTGGCAAGTTTCCTAAGCAGGGAGTTGGGTGTCCTAGCATTCAGCGATTTAGTTGGACTTTAATCCCATCCCTTCAGTAGACTTTATAACCAAGTCTCTAGCCAGTCCCTTCGTCAAGTGATCAGCTAAATTTTGTTGTGACCTTACAAACTCTGTAGATACCACCCCATTCGTAATAAGATCACAAATCATGCTATGTCTAACACCTAAGTGTCTAGACTTCCCATTGTACATCTAGTTATAAGCCTTTTCCAATGTAGCAGCACTATCACAACGGATAGAAATAGGTGCTATAGGTTTGAACCACAATGAAATCTCTAGGAGAAAGTTTCTCAACCATTCAGCTTCCTTACCAGCATTTGCTAGAGCCACAAATTCAGATTTCATTGTTGAACCAGTAATGGAAGTTTGCTTCTTGGAAGCCCAAGAAATTGCACCACCACCAAGCAGGAATACCCAGCCACTTGTAGACGAATTGTCTTTAGTGTTGCTGATCCAGCTTGCATCAGTGTAACCTTACAACACTGAAGGATAAATAGTATAAGTCAATTTATAGTCCATGGTTTTCTTCAAGTACTTCAGTACCCTCTGAATTGCTTGCCAGTGTTGAGTACCAGGGTTACTAGTATATCTGCTCAGTTTACCCATAACAGATGCAATGTCAGGCCTTGTACAAGTCATGTCATACATTAAGAAACCAATCACCCTAGAATACTCAAGTTGAGATACAGCCTGACCATTATTGGGCATCATCTTCTCACTTGTATCCATAGGAGTACTCACTGGAGTGAAATCAAAGTAATTGAATTTCTTCAGTACCTTCTTAATATAGTGAGACTGAGAAATTGCTATTCTATTACTTTCATGTTTAATCTTTATACCCAGGATAACATCAGCCTCCCCCATGTCCTTCATAGAGAACCTTGATGACAAAAATTCCTTTGTCAGGTCAACCTAAACTTGGTCAGTGCCAAAGATCAGCATGTCGTCAACATATAGACAAATGATAACTCCTTTACTAGTTTCATCAAATTTGCTATATACACATTTGTCAGATTGGTTAAGTAAATAACCATTAGACAAAACCACTTCATCAAACTTTTGATGCCATTGCTTAGGTGTCTGCTTCAGTCCATATAGAGACTTAATCAGTTTACACACCTTTTTTTCATTACCAGGCATGATGAAGCCCTGAGGCTGATTCATATAAACCTCCTCTTCCAGTTCACCATTTAAGAAAGTTGTCTTCACATCCATCTGATAAATAATCAAATTGTGAATTGATTCCATAGCAATCAGCAGTCTTATGGTACTGATATGTGCTATTGGAGCATAAGTATCAAAGTAGTCTATCCCTGACTTTTGTTTAAAGCCCTGAATGACCAGCCTTGCCTTGAACTTTTTAATAGTTCCATCCACCTTCAGCTTTCTTTTGAAGATCCATTTGCAACCAAGAGGTTTGCAACCTAGAGGCAGATCAGCCAACACCCAAGTGTTGTTGCCCATGATGGAGTCCATCTCATCATTAATTACTTCTTTCCAGAAAGTAACATCCTAGGACTTCATTACTTCATCAAATGTTTTGAGGTCATCCTCAACATTAAAGCAATAGGAGTGTTGGTCAAAGACCTCATCCATTGTTCCTTCAATTAAATATAATTGAAATTCAGGCCCAAAGTTCTTTGGAGTCCTATTCCTTTTGATTTTGCTAAGATCAGGTTTAGGTTGCTGAACAACCTCTTCAGTGACCTCTTTAGGGACCACTGAACCACCAATATCTTCAGTACCATTTACCAAGGACATCTGACTTGGTCTAGGGACTGATGAGAATCTATTCTCATCAAAGATAGCATCCCTTAATTCAATTATAGAGTTAATTGAAACTGATTTATTAGGTTCAATTACAAAGAAACTAAAAGCCTTGGAATGCTCAGCATATCCAACAAAGATGCATTTAATGCCTCTTTCACCTAAAGTTTTCAGCTTTGGATCAGGGAGTCTTACAACTGCCCTACAACCTCAAACCCTGATGTAGTTCAACTTTGGTTTCCTTTTAGTCCAGAGTTCATAAGGGGTAATCTTGTTCCTTTTGTTAGGAACCCTATTTAATAAATAGCAAGCTGTTAACATAGCTTCACCCCAAAACTCTTGACTCAGTCCTGAGTAGGACAACATGGAATTAACCATTTCTTTCAGTACCTTATTTTTCCTTTCAGATATACCATTTTGTTGTGGAGTATAGGCGGCAGTCGTTTCATGGATAATACCAACAGACTGAAAATACAGAGTATCCATGTACTCACCTCCTCTATCAGTCCTGAATCTTTTGATTAAGGACCCTTGTTATAATTCAACTTCAATTTTGAATACTTTAAATTTATCTAATGCTTCATCCTTAGTATGTTATAAATAAACATAACAAAACCTTGAAGCATCATCAATAAATGTCACAAAGTGCTTTTTATTCCTCAAAGAGGGAGTAGTATAAAATCACACAGATCACTGTGGATCAGCTCCAAAACTTTAGTTTCATGTTTTACATTATGAAATGGTTTCTTAGTTATTTTAGTCAGCATGCAAGTCTTACACTTTTTAGTGTCCATGTCAAAAGCTGGGATTAACCCATCCTTAGACATATCTTGCATCATCTTAAAGTGGACATGGCCTAGTCTAGCATGCCATAAGATTGAATCATTCACTTTAAAGGTTGACATAAAGGCTGAAGTAATATTATCATTAACAATATTAATCCTGAACATTTGATTACTCAAATAACCAAAACCAATAAACACACCATGTTTGGATAGAACAAATTTATTAGATTCAATTACTTGTTTATAACCACAATTATTCAAAATACTACTTAAAACCAAATTCTTCCTTATTAGGAACATGCAAAACATTAAACAACAAAATAATCTTTCCAGAACTAAACTTAAGATCTACACAACCACATCCATGTACTAGGGTTGTTTACTCATTTCCCATGTGAAGAATAGACCCATCATTCAACGACTCATAGGTCTTGAACCAGCATCTATCTTTACACACATGATCAGTTACTCCTAAGTCAACCCACCACGCAATATCATCGTCCTACACAAAGTAAGCTTTAGATACATATGTAACATAATAAACCTGGAGAGATTTATTAAACATATTCTAACCTTTCAGTGAGTTGGAAGGACCATCCACTGAACCCTTTGTGCCTGAACCATTGGCTTTGTTGCCAACATTAACACCTTTGCAATCTCTTTTAATGTGACCAGTTTTGCCACATTTCTAACAAGTAGGTTTAGCCTTCTTGTTAGGATCATCCCATGTGTTATCATGATGTTTACATTTACCCTTGTTGTCATTGTACCTAAAGGAGTTGTTATGCTTCACCATATTGACAACTGAAGGACCAGCAACATTGTTGCTCTTTGGCTTGTTACTATCCTGCACCCTGAAGGACTCCTCAATGCACAGATGACTGCCCAACTCAACAAGAGTTAACTCCTCCTTCTTATGTTTTAAGGTATGATTGAAATATTTCCAAGAAGGAGGGAGTTTGTTAATGATACAAGAGACCTGAATGGCCTCATCCATGTTCAGCTTATGTTGTGTAAATCTTCCAAGTATACCAGAAGTTTATTGTATTGTTCCAAGACTGGTCTTGAATCGGCCATTTTATAATTTATGAAATTACTAACAAGGAACTTCTTACTTGATGCATCCTCAGCCATATATTTGGCCTCCAAGGAGTCCTATAATTCTTTGGAAGATTCAACATTCTAGTAAATATCAAATAAAGGATCAAATATACCATTAAGGATTAAACCTCTATAAACATAATCATCATTGTCTCACTTGGCCCTTTTCCTGACTTGTTCCACGATTGGATCGTCACCACCATCATCGTGAATAGGATTAGTCAACGCATACACCACACTCATGCTGGAGAGAAAGAAGTGCATCTTCTTTTGCCATCTTCTAAACTTCACCCCTTCAAACTTGTCAAGATTGACAAAGTTTGAAGCCATGTGTTTCATAGCCGCAACAGCCATTGATTATCACAAAAATAATCTTCTTTGATTATTGGTTGTTGGGTGTCCCTGATCAGGGTGAAGATAATCAATAGCCTAGCTAATTACCAAAGATGGTTACCGGATATCACTTGAAATCGTGTAATCACTTTCCAAAGAAGATTATTCGACCCTATGCTTGGGTTACACGAATACCTCCTTGGGATAAAACCAAGTGTTTGTTCTTGTTCTAGGCACATATCAAGAACCTTGCGTTTCTATGTGTTTATGTTTCTGTCTTATGTTTCATGCAGTTATGTGATCTCCTATTTATAGGAGATTACTCAAAATCTTAGTCAAAGATTTATGAGAGATTATAGAAGATATAATCTCTTCCATAATTATCCTCCTTGATTTTAGGTATTGTTGGTTACATGACCATATTAATCGTAGTCATTAAATGTGATTGTAACTTACCATATGAAACGGTCAAAACAGTTACAAGTCATTAAATTCATTCCAACAATCTCAATCCTTCAGCGTCTTGAACCATCAGCTAACTCATTGAAGAGTACACAAGCTGATGGTTTAATACTGAAAAGACTCACTGATGAGTTAACCCGCTGAGGATACTTCCTCTGATGGATCACTCCCTGATGAATATCCTTCAATCCAGAGTTACTCACTGAAGAGTGAACTCACTGAAGTTCATCAGTGACATGAATTCCTTTTAACCACTATATGAGTCAGGGTGTTTAGTGATCTATGGAAGTACACTCCGTACCTTCAGTCCCTTAACCGGTAACTAAATTTCCAACACTTCATATGCTATCCCAAAGAACTGAAAATTATTAATTTCATGATAAAAATCAATATAACATTGTTTTAAGGAATGTTAGTTACATAAAACTAATTAGTAATATGAATTTTTTTTACCTCAATCTCAAGCAAAGCTAAAACATTTTACACTTGCAATCATAACCACAATTCAACTATGAGACTTTGATTGTGACTTCAAATTCAAATTTTAAAGAAAACACATTTAATCAACTAATTTAATTCGTATAAATGTAGTTGCAACATTAACATCAAAGAAATTCTCCATTTCGAATTCCCATCATAATCGAACCGCCTTTCATCATTTTTCATTAGAACTTCAAAATTTATTATTCATATTAGAGAGTTTAAACATCTAATAACAAACGATACCTGATGATAAAGAAAACCCTTCAATATGAATATAAAAGCTGCAACAGCCGATGGATGTATTACCTACAAATTAACAAATTCAAATGATTATCAATAGACAATCATCACAAATTTATTTGAACACAAAATTAAAATAATCACTAACTTTGTAAATGGATGCTTTTGAACATAACATCAATTGATTGGATTGGTCTATATAATTGTATTCGTTAGGTTTTTCAAATAGATTGGGGTTTTGGGTTCATAAATATTGGGGGGTTTTGCATGTTGTTTCGTTGATCTAATTGCTGCAAAAATTATCAATTGCTGGCGAAATCGCTCGCGGTTTAATTTTTTTTTTGTAAGGTTGATATTTGTTGTGGTTTATTTGGGGATAGAATAAATGATGAAGGATATTTTTAAGGGGAGTCGTTGATTATTCTATGAGGGACAAGTGTCATTTTTTAAGCATTTTATTTTCAAGATCAGTTCCCATAAAGCTTATTTTATATAGTAGGTAGATTTATATAGTAGGTAGATATCCATAATCTATATGTTTATTTTTTTTATATAATTGCAAATATTTTTTATTTTTTTATTATGCAAGACCGGGTTGACCTGGTGATCGAACCGGTTGAACCAATAACCTGATGATTCGGCGACTCGACCGGGTCAATTAGAGACCCGGTTTTCAAAACATCGCATATATAACTCGAATAAACAGTTTTAAAGAGCTGCTTTTTCTTATTGAATTAAAATGACTTTGGTAACTTTATATATGTTGTGCTTATGTAATCAGTTGCGCAGGTCATTTGGCATACGGAAAAAAAGCTTTCGAACTTTTGTTTTATAAAGGCAAAGACTTTGGAACACAGGTCATGCGTGACCGCGGGCACCGAATGAATGAAATGGGTAGAGATCTTCCTTCCCCTTCGCTAATTACCAAGAACTTACTTAATACATAATTAATTACATCATTTGTTTCAAACAAGACTTTACGACGTTTTAGTTAGTGAGACACCTTAGATATCATTATGCCAAAGGCCATGGATAATTTTAGAGCTTACGCATAATTAAATGGGAAAGATGCACAAGTTAGCAAAAAGGAGTAGTGCGTTAGATATATTTCCAATCAAATAACCTACAGAGTATCATTTTGCTTTTGTATGTGCGTGATTTTGAAAATTAATCTAAACAACTACAGGATAGATTTTTCAACAAATGATAGAGAGGGCGATATCATCGGAGAGGATATTTTTTAATCCGTTTGAGCCCGAAGAGGACTTTGTTTCTGTAGTTTCACATAAAAGAAATGATGGTATCAAGCGAGAACTTTTTTCCAAATGTCAATAGCAACCGAGCACGAAAGAAACACTTGAGCTTCGGTTTCAATGTTGTTAGTACAAAATTCGTGTTGGGCTTGGTAGCGTGTCAAGTCTCTTGTCGGGTCGGGCCTTCAAGTGACTTGGATAC